>DWQK01001146.1:0-16704 GCA_018231225.1 Noctuana stator
ATTTCCTATCGGTCAAAACATCTGTCAACAGCATGTTTGAAAATATTTACTCTAATCTTTTTACAATACGACCCTTAAAACCCTTACCGTCATAAAAATAAAAAGATGCACTCAAATACTTAAACTACAACTAAATTAGTCTACAGCTTATTTTTACAATTCCACATGGATACCTAATTCGATTGTCTCAATGTGTTGTCTAGTGTTAACATTATTAGTTGAACGTGGAAGAAAAAACGACATCTTAACTTTTTTAAAGGTGCAATGATTAATCTTCATCCTTGACAAAATCAGAGCTTAGGCGACGCCAGTCTGTCTCGTTTTGTCACTTTCTTCATCTGGTCCAATTGTTACTTAGTAGTTCTAAATAAACAGCACAATATGTTTACAGTCTTCACTATTAAATTTTTGGCTGCGAAAACTCTGTAGAAACCTAGGAAACACGTTTACCTAAAACATTGCAAGAAAGTTCAATTGAGATAAAATGGTAGAATGCTACTAATAAGCATAACATTAAAGGTATAAGATTATTTTTAGGTTATTTTCAATTACAACGCGAGTTACTTAAGTTGATTACGAGGCTTTTTTTGAAATTTAAACTTTATTGTAAATCCTTAAAAAAAAGAATGTACAAAAGGCGGACTCATCATATTTATTTTAAGCATGAACGAGTTGTTGTACCCACTTCGTGGCGACACCAGTGTGAAACGACGAAAATGTTATCGCTTTTCTAATGTGCTATGCAAATCCTTATTAAAGTTACTTTGACGCTGTTTTGCATTCTAAATTCGTCCATTATTAGTCTAGATGTGTTTTGTTTGTGTCACTTGTGTATTGATGGTTTTTTGAGGCTGGTTGTTGGCTAAAACTACCCCATTAGTATGATAATGGATTGCCAAACCGGTCGTAAACCTTCTTGATACGAAATTTCGTGGCGGCGACTACGCACCTACGGCTCGCCTTGAACCTTCCTCAAGGACATGCAAGGTTTATTATTTGCTTATTTTGGAAGGCACCACTTTAAAAAGGAGCAATGTAATTGGACTACATAAAATTTACATACACAAATTGTATGTAACAGGCTGGATACGTATGAGTATACCCACAAGGCAAAGTGATAGGCTCGTAAAAACAATATCCACAACTCTTTTATAAAATTTCGATGTGACTGTCCGATTATAAAATTTATTTAAAAAATTGTGCAATCCTCAGATGTTCTTTATGGCAATTTGCTTTTAGTCCGTACCCAACAAGAAACAGTGGGCAATAATACTCTACGTAAGACCCAAAACGTTATAAATTAGCAAAATGTGACCGATGCGCTGCGCTGCGATCGTTTAGTAATATTTCGGAGGCACATTAATTAACATTGTACAAGAATGCGACCGATGAAAAAGGCGTGAATAATGTTCGCTTCGTGAAATAAATTAGAGCGTCGTTTTATTTTAATGGCGCGTCCCCGTCTGGCTTGAAGGTTATACGAAGGGAAGCAGCCGTATGCGTAGTGGTATAGTGACACATATCCGATGTGGCGAGACGATCGAACCGGGCGGCCTTCGGGAAGCAAAACGAGCGACATCGTGGCGGGATCCGAGACGCCTTTCTGCAGGGAAGCTGCAGCTATAGCTACGAGTGTATGTGCCCTGATGCGACGAATAATCAATTCTCATTGCAAAGTTTGCAAACCCGCTTCAGACAGCGCAGGCTACGTGTGACGGTACGGCTAGCAGAATTCACATGGTTGTGTTTTACAGTCCAAAGCCGTAACCCAATAAAAAAGCGTGACGCTTTGTTTGACGTAAGCTTGTTCCGGCTTTAATTATAAATGTCTGAGATTTTAGTCACTGTATTACATTATTAAATAGGAAAATTATCAATTCTTAAATAAATTAAGTAGATATGTGTACAACTGAACTTGATATTCTGTTATCAATACGTCGTGTAGTTCTACGAAACTTTGTAGAGCTTTGCACTGTAATGCGGTATTACATATATTTATAACACTTTTCATTTGTCTAGCTAAGAGGATATGGAAATTCATAGTTGGTAAGAGACGATTGTACACAAGGATAACAATATACGAGTGTGATGAGGATTGATGATGATGCTCATGATAGGTAGTAGGTAAATATTGTTTATTTATGTTTTTGCTTTAACTATAATTTATTTTACTAAATACTCGCCAAGATCTCAATGTTTAAAATGATGTAAAACAAGTTATGTCATGGATTCATTGTTATAAATAAATTTTCGCCAGGAAGTAGCGTTAATAAACACATTTAGTTAATAGCTCAAAGAAAAAAACTTGAAGGGCTTCAAAAATTCGTTCGAGAACAAGTTTGATAAATTAAGGTATTTATTATTCGTGAACGGAATAGCGGGTTTTAGCCGGTACAAATGAATTTGAATGGTCGTCTGCGAGTGCGGACCTTATTTAGGGTTGACATTTATAAAATTCACACAAAAGCACAAAACAACAACACCTAAAAAAAAGAAAACGCTGCGTGTGTGTCTAAGTTTTAGAATTGTGATGTGAATAGATTTATAATTAAAATATACCAAACCTACATAAACAATTTAATATACCAACGAACAATTAATATTACGTCACTGTATGTACTGTTTGTGACTTTTTATAAATTTCATTACCCAATTAAAATACAATAAACCGTTTTGAGTGATAATACTAACATTTATCGTTTCAAAAATAACTTCCTACACTATGCTAAAACACAGAAAGTACATAATATAATAATAATTATGTTGTACAATAACACACTAGGGACTAGGGACCTACACATCAGACAGGTGCGTGTTATTGGATTTATTGAATTTATAACCATAATTTTCAATCATGTATTAATTTCTAGGAAACCTTTAAGCCTGCAGATAATCACAGAAAATCGCTACAAAAACTGCAGCCCTGCGAGTAAAATAAGGATTGCAATCAATTAAGTTGACGATGAACCGCTTGAACTGGCCTCGATAAACGCGGAAGAGAGTACTGTGCGGTGGTCATACGAGCTCCGTCGATAATTTAATATCCTACCTTGTAACTGTGATACGCTACTTTAATTACCATTTTCCGATATTGAATATTTTAAGGTGTGTGAATGTCTTGTGGGCTGGCGTTGCTGTGTGGAGTCCCACAATCTTAGCTTTGATCCAACTTTTTTTTATTAGGTATATAAAAGAAATTGCAAGCGAGCTTACAGGCCACCTGGTGTCAAGCAGGCCCTGCAACGGGTCTGAAGCTCGCTGCAAAGAGAGTCCACCTACACATACCTTGTACTCATTTTTATTATGTAGGTACTAACTGTTCCCCGCGTTTTTACCCGCATTAAGAATAATAACGTAATGCGTGATAGCCTACGACCTTCCTCATGAATGTAGCTATCATACACAAAAAGAATTTTTCTAATCTGACTTGCTGTTCCAGAGATTAGTGCGTTCAATCTCTTCAGCTTTATATTATTAGTAAACTTATTAGTAGATTTTAGTCTGTCCAATAACAAATTGAGATTGAATATCTCATTGGCTGCAGTGACTCCACAACTTACATACATGTAAGTACATACATTACATAAATGTAGTACCTAGATACTAACTTGTCAGTCAACTTTTGGTTGTAAAGAATATTTCTAATCCTACATATTCCTACTTACTAAGCAAGAAAACCAGTGAAGCGTAATAACAAGGTTGTGTTTAAATTACCATCTGTCAACACTTTACTCCTTACTTACTATCTTTTTAATTGCTTTGCTTAACCTTGTCCTTGCTCGATAACATACGTTTTATAAGCTTGTTGTAACACGCCATTCGACTTCATACTAAGTTTGCCAATTCACTGGGAGGTCCGGGAAGGTCTTGGGAGTTTTTTTATTCCATTGAACCATACGCTACTGTCCCGGTAATTTGATATTTTTAACTTAATAAATCGTCGCCTTAGTGCTTATTTGTTCAATCTACCGTATTTGCCGAAAATGACTAAGCATACATACAGACATAGGGACATAGAGCCAGACGCGGGAAGTTACTTTGTTTTATACTATGAAGTGATATGACCTTTGTTACCACATGCGTATGCGTTTTGAGTCACTTCTGAAGTTACACTACGTTACGCTCTCCACTTCTTAATTACTATAATTAACATGAAATTTATGTTTTGAGACAATAAAACTTAAAATTGTGAACAATATGGCGGCGCGGCGTGCAAGAGCTTTTCAAAAGGTATACCTAATAGGTACCTACACAAGTAAATGAAATACATCATTGTAACAGTGATAATGATATCTACGATTTTGCAGTATAGAATGTCCTGTAAGTTATGGCAACCCTACTTGAAACTCGTTTGTCCCTATTTGTTTATTATGTGGTTTAGTTATAATAAGCAACTTCATATTTTATCGAGAGCGGTTTTTAAACTTTACTTTGTAATGTTTGTTGACTACGATAATAAAAAAACAACTTGAATTGCTAAAAGCCAACATTGCGACACCTAACATACTATATACAATTATACATACAACAAAGTAGTATTTATTGCAAATTTCACTACCTACACGAGATAAGGCCGTTGATAAAAATAATTACGCAACACTCAGCTTCATTGTTAATCTATACTAATATATGTAAGAAGTAGCGAATGCATTATCTCAATAAAACGGTTTATGTTTTAAGAGTTAAGTAGGTATATATTGAAAGTGCCATAAAAATTAAAATTAAAATCATTGTTATTATTATAATACATGTGTGTTTCGCATTTTATAATGTGCTTTTAAATAGTTTGTGTGCGAATTGTGCCGATGCATGGTTTTAAAAAGTGCTTTAATATCACTGTGAAACTTACTATACGTGAAAGTTTGGATACTTATTTATTAAATTAAATTCCCTTTTATGATGAAGCGACTTTATTATATTCAGCAAAGTAATGAATATTTTTAAAGTTGAATGCAGCACATATATATACCTAATGATGACAGTACTAAAGTGAAACACTTTATTTTCATCGCCCATTTTTTAGTTGGAAAGGCCAATAGAAAATTTTGACTACCCATATTGTAAAGTCGTTACCAAGCCTTTCCAGTATTCGTAGGGTCCCGTGATTGAATACAAGGGGGATGGTAAATTTTAATTTCTAGCCTAGCCTTTAGTGTAAAGTATATTTATGGCTTAAAACTGCCACCAAAGCTTACCTTGCAATAAAAAAAATCTGTGTACAGAAACTTGTTACATAACAATATTATTATACTGAACCCAGAGACCACTGATCAATCAAAGATCAATAGTACTTATTCAATATGATTATAATATAATTAATAGTAAGTACGTAGTAATTAATATAAGATAACTCTTAATTTTATGCTTTAAAATCTTTAAATAGAAGTCATAAAAGGTTACCTACATCGTTATTTAAAAAATATAAATTAAATATATTTCTTGGTACCTACATCTCATAATAAAATAATTTTTCAAGAAAGTTTTGCACACATTATCTGAGGAGGCAGGAAGGACCTGTTTTGATCTTACGACTGTTGCTCGTTATCTAAATAAATAATAAAAACACCGAATTTTACGAGGTTTTTGACCTACGCATCTTAACCGCTGTTAAAGATAAAATGTCGTACATAATATCAACGAAATTAGCTATTAACAGTATAACCAAGTCGATAACCTTTAGCTAGTTTAAGAAAACTCAAGAAGATTTACATTTTTATATTTCATCATCGTCATAGACCCATTACGGGTCGCATTTCTAGTACGAGAAGGGTTGGTGGACTTCATATGCCTTTCGAGAACCTTATGCTCTCTTAGGCCAGGTTTTGTAATAGTAGCCCTGATATTATTCGTCATCGAATAGCAATAATTAAATTATACTTAATATACACATGATTTGAAAAAGTAGAGGTGGATCTGAAACTGGATTGAACTAATTCATTTAACTACTAGCTCACTGCAGTCGTTGCCCTGTTTTAAACACATTAATTTTGAAATCACGGATGGACATATCTATTTTGGCGTATGTAGGGATGTTTTCTAGAGGGGCCTGCGGGTTGGGGTTTGGCTCCCGAGATACGACGGTTCTGCCTACTTCTGAATCGGCAATCGAAACTCCTGGGGTGGGCACCAGACCGTTATGGGGTGAGCTCCGACCACCCGCTCCCCCCGTGTCTACTTAATCTGATTCATAATTAGATGTTTAAAATGAAAAAAAATTACATGTCAATGTCAAAGTGCGATGCAGAAGTACTAAATTTTTTAAATTGAAATAAAAAATGGAAAAAAATATTATTTTACTAGTTATTGTTCTGACTTTCATTCATTTAAATATCAATATTTAATATTTACGTTTACTTTCGTATAAGTGCAAGATAATGTTGTTTTTAGTCAGCTAATTTGAAAACATTGAGTTTTGTGAATGTTTTTATAATTTTGGCTAAATGAATTCAATCAATAATCAAATCATAATGCCGCCCGCTAATAAGACGGTGGATTTAGTGACAAACGCAAACCAAGCATACGTTTATCTTATTTAATTGAACCACAGTAGAATGTTGCACTGATCCCTCTTATCAGAATACAAAATGAGTCTAGCAAACACGCTTGCGGGCCATTTAACACCAAGAGTCGCCAACACATTGCCGGCTATAGAGGAGTGTTCTTTCAGTTTCAACCGTTGCCGAAACTACTAAGGTACTTTGTTCATGTGGCTAATAATAAGACAGAATAACGTCTGTCGAGTCTGCTATTAGATGATATTTTTATGTAGCTGATAAGTCTTGGATATTCAAGTGACTGAGTAAACATTCGCACCCAAGGTAATGCAACCACTTGACATACTTAAGTACATCGAAAACTGCAAATACTGGGCGCGGTAAGAAAATAATTACAATTTACCTTAACAAAGTATAAATATTAATATTTTGATGTTTGATTATAATTTTAAATCATAGATAAAGCAACAATTTCACTATTGTACACATACATTATACAATTAGACACTAATCTATAATTAGAAGTTATAAAATAATCTTAGATAGGATTGACAAAAGGTGGTTTAAAAAGACACCTTTCAGATAAATCCGAGTAGGAAAATACTCTGTCTCACCTACTTATAAATGTTTACTGTAGGCCACCCAGGTTTAAATAGATACCCTAGACATATCAACAAGTATAATCTAAGCAAGAAGGTTAAATGAGATTCTAATCTTAGATGCGCATTAGACCAACATTAGACGGAGATTAAACGAACAACCAGCGCTGTCAGGTCATGCTGGAGCCCTTCGGCACGCAAGAATTTAAGAAGTAAAGAAAGTCAATGATAAAAACATTAATTAACTGTTACGATCGGAAATTTATAACTATATTTTATCTGTGGCTCGGAACACGATAAATTTTATTTTATTGGCTTTAAGATGTGTGACCAAAAGGATGGAAGACGAGCCCATGTACAGATTGGACAGTATTTAAAAAATATTTTTGATTTAAACAAAACTTCATATACCTACAGCTATAGCCACAAATGCAATAATAGACTCAGAATATCACTTTCGTTTCACAAGACAAGGGCCTGAATTGATTCTGCGCAACGAGATGTAATTGGCATAAACACCACATTTACCACTCAATAAGCACCCAATGTAACCTTTGATATGGACTCTTAGTAGTTATAAGTAGATGTCTAACGGGTAATAATAGAGGTTAAAATATGAAATTTACCGTTCTAACATACTATTCGTTTCAAATTAAAAGTAAGTATTGTGTGCAATTCCAGAATTAAACTTTTTTCACTGTCACGATAACTATATAGGTAATATATATTTCCAACGTCCGATTGTTTGACTTTCAACTGTTTTTTCATTCAGCTTTTAAAGTAAATTTAAATTACAAATTTGAATAAATTTTTCATTCGAGTTCTGTTCGAGCTTTAATACGACGTGAATGGTGGAATCCGATCCGCATCAAACTACAAAAGAAGTAATGAATAGAATAGTTAGAAATCGCATATCCCCAATATAGACTTATTTTCATAAAAAACCGGTAAGATTAAAAAACTTGAATTTTCCATCTTAATGATTTTTTTGAGTTAAGGTATAGAAGATATACTTTTAACAAGCAAGTCCGAGTACTTACATGTCTGGCTGAGGTTTCTGCGCAAATCTGCAATCAAAGAATTTATGTGAAAAGCTGTAAATAAATATTGTGCGCGACGTAAAAAAGCGAACTTCGTACAAATCTCGTGGTGTCTCAGTATGGCGCCCCGTCACGGTCGTGGCTAGATGACGGTCTGATGATTAAAAGCTCGCTTACAACAATACAATACAAAATACAATATATCATTACAACTTCAGTAACTTACCAGTGTGGCGACTGATTTAAACTGATTCAATTCCATTTTAACGTAATACAATAGAGATATATTTTTCGAAATATCCCTTCTTCTTGTAATTGGAAGATTTTTTCAGTGTAGGTTTGTTTTTAAAAAGAAGGAGCGGGGAGGGGGGGGAGGGTATTGGAATTAGGATGCAAATTGACAATTCGAGTCGGAGTTCCGACGACGACTCGTATGGTGTAGAGGATACCATGCCGATCCGCCATTCCAGGGAACATCGGATCGATATACCTACGTCGTAGCTGAAATTTAAAAGATGAAGTTAGATTTCGGTTCTCAGTCTGATTGTTAACTGTGTAATTTATAGATTACCTGGGGCGTGTGTCCAATGTACCCACGACCCGGGTATTCCTAGTTTGAGTCTGTCAGTGTAAAGCGGTATTTAAAATTGTTATTAGTTAGCTCGGGATTTCGGTCGACCAAATATCTAACAGGAAATGTTATTAAAAACGTAATTTGAAAGGCGTTGCCTCCTTGTCTGCTAAACTACGCAGCAACATTAGACACAATCGAATAAAAATATGTACCTATATTATTATGCCGAGACATATTAAATATGCAAGTGACACATTCTTTAGGAAAAACCGTATAGCGTTAATCATATTGATCGATATCGCATATCGATACAATTAATTTACTGTAATATACTATTTTCTTCAATACTATTGTTATCATTAAACATGACTGTAAAGAATTAACAATATTAATCGTGTGATTTAAGTCAAACACATTATGCATGTCATTACATTCTAATAAAAAAATGATTTAAACTTCTTGTCCTTTTTACAAAACATACAACCTTTTAACAAGATTTGTTAAATTTTTTTTCAATTTTCCGACCTACGAGAAAGCATGAAACTAATTATCACTTCCTGAAAAATATTAAAATTATCCTTGAATCTTTTTCGTACAACGTAAACTATTGAATGCTATATTGTTATAAATAACGTGTTATCATTCCAAAAGTATGATTTTCTTCACGTCCAAAAGTAGGCTAGAAACTCATTTATATGTGTTACCTTGGCAATCTACCTGGATATCTTCAATTACCCCACATTGCTGTAATGATAGTTCTGACACAAAAACTAGTAAATCAATTTTAAATTCATCGTTTTTCAGTGAGGCGGCGTTGATTACGGGTACATACTTTTGTTGCATATCTAGTTGTTGCGTGAAAAACTTCTCGGCTTTCAATTACCCTTGTTATGTCATTATTGAGGTGAAAAATAGAAGCATTAATAAAGATGCAACACTTCAATAGGTTTGTACCTACTTAGTCATTTAAATAGCGTATACGATTTAGAAGATTAGTGAATATCCATGTCCAGCTTTATTAAAATTTCCTTTTCTTTTTTGGATTAGGGACATAAGAAAACTCTTGTTTTCGTAGATGTTAAAAGCAACCCGGAAAAAAGAGCTGCGGAAAAAAATTAGATGAATAGGTAATTTTTTGACTTTACCCTACTCACGAGTACCTAATTGATGGGATGATTATGTAAATGGATGCATCTAAGCATGTTAACCTGTTGTTATTGAAAGATTGCTCAAGTAAAACCAACTCCTAAGTTCTATTACGATTTTGATAATTAATTATCAAGTTATTAAAATCACGTAAACAAAGAATTCGTAGGATTAGTCATAGCTAAAAATACCACAATAGGTTCGATTAAATAAACCGATCCCGTAGTAAATCGGTCAGTTGTAAAAAATTAGCACGTTGTTACCTACTTGTTTTAAACTGTTTGAAGTTTGGGTATATCAAACCTCGACAAGCGATTCAATAATACTTAATTATCTCTGAAATAAGAATACATTAATAGTTTATTACAATATTAAAAGTCTTAGTTTATCAAGGGTGTTCATGAACTCGACTAATTTAATAAGTTTGATAACAATTTGAAATTATCAACGTAAATTAAAGTTTATGTACCTACTTTGATAGGCTCTGCCGACCTGGCCCTTACTACCGACACGCCCACTGAATTTCCGTAAAGTAATTTATTATATTTCGCTGCTTGAGTCAACATCTTCAAACAAAATATTTATTTGCACGAATATAGGTATATATAAGATTTTCACAGTATAATAATCGATGCACGTCAAATAAAACGGTAAATATTCGTCAAATATTCATAACAATATTACAACTGCGTTCTTGCTATATACTCGTAGGTACCTAAGCATTAGAGTGGTACCCGGGTTGATACAGTTACAACTCCGGTGTACGACGAAGATATAAAATAAAATCAGCACGTACAGGTGCAACTCTACATACTTGCAGAGCAAGGATTCCCAATCTATTTTGGACAAGAGACCCCTTTTCCAAATAAACTGATAACTCAGACCCATAGCCATACTACTTTCAAAATCGTATCTTAATATACGTACCTAATACTTTCAAGATACTGTATATAGGTTATATACAGTATCTTGAAAGTTTCAAATAGGAACTTGTCTTAACTAATAGGGATCGATTTTTAGACCTGATCGACTCCCAAAATGAGTTTTCATTTATGTTAACCCCCGAGAAATCACTTTGGTAAATCCTGATGTAGAGCGTACTTAAAAATTTATTAAACTTTTTTAATATGAAGATGATGTCTTATCGAATAAACAAAATTTAATTGATTCTATTTAGATTGAGTTTTTTACATTTTTGTCTAGACTAGATTCAAGATCAAGACTATTATGACGTCATTTATGATCTGGTAGCCATAAAAAATAATGATTACAATAAATAAAATGTTGTTGCTTTCAATGTAATGGTAATATATTAAAATTTAATATTCCGCCAAAAAACACGATCAAAAACATGTTCTGCATTTTTGTTGATGTTCGTGGCAGTATAGAACTTGTGATTCATATTTTTTTATTGAGTATGATGCCTATAGTTTAGGTTTTACAAAACTTCTTAAATAGTTTTATTCAACTAGTTAATTATGTTGACATTTTTATTATATTGTTGCCCATGTTTGAGTGGGTTGATGATGAATATTAAGTCCGGGTTAAATACGTTATATCAAATCAAAAACACTTTGTTTGTTAGGTATGTTGTTGATAAAAAGTTTTTTCTTTTTCGTCAATTAACCTTTCGAATAAACAGATAGAGACATTATTTGTCTACGTGACTCATTATAAATGCTCGAACAAAATAGTCCGGGTTATTTATTATCTTTATCATACTATTTTTAAACGAATAACAAAATAACCGTGTTGAAATAACAACAGTTTATTTATGATTACTTACGAATACCAGTTCCTTAATACAACATATTAGATCATTGCCGTAATATGTACAGTGAATAACGGTAGTAAAGACATTATCGACGCCGATGTTATTTGATCGCATATTTGCGCGGAATTTCCACGGCATACCGCTACTTAAACACGCTTTGTAAGTTGTCGACATTTTGCAACGGTCCCAAATAAGAAATCCCGTTAAATTCCAATTCGCCTTGAATAACTACCACCTGGGATCCTTTAATAGTTATAAAAGCGGTAGTAAAATCATACGGCATTCAAGGAGATGTTGAATTGTGTCGATGAATCGCAGCGATGTGAATAACATTCCTAACTTTCATCGGAACTTTATCTCTGTAAATATTGATTTACGTCGATTTAAAAAGGGTTATTACTCCAATATTGTATTTTATTTTATTGATTAGTTAAATAAGTGTTATAATGAACTCAAGGCTAAGAACATTGCAACCAATTGTTTATACAAGTTTTTCAGTTCCGTTGTAGTTTTTACACTTTAATTACCACAGGTTGGATTTAAAATTGTCTGCCGTATGTGTTGTAGAATTATAAATTGTTCAAACAAAGATTTTACAAATAATATTCTAATAGTGACGTAGAGAAGAAATCAAATGATTAGGTGCATTAATTTATAATTTGGCATAAAAGTTGCGCCAAACGCGGTAGACAAGGATTTAAAAAAATTAACTAGACAATTAAGTTGAAATCTTCCACTGATATTAGGCCTTATTTAGTTAAGTTGGCACGATGCTGAGTTACGTAACGTAATATTACGCAAAGGCAATGTCAAGAACGCCGTTCAACAGACGGGTCGATGTCCGTGATGCAATTATTGCTCCAAACTCGAAAACCCGATTGCATTTGATGGATTGAGCTGCCTGCGAGTATTTAGAACAGAAGTATGACTTTACATTTAATATTTAAATATATGTATTTCATTGAAGTATTTGTATTTCGCAGAAACCGCAGTTAAAAATTTAATTCATTCAACCATTAATTACATAAACCACAGAAAATGTACTTCATTTTTCTTAAAGTCTTCTTAACATATAAAAGACCTAAAGCAACCGATTTGATAAGTCTGAAATGATGTTACTCGTAGTTCAATATGTTTCAGTTCGGTGCAGTTTTCAGTGGGAGGACTTCGTGATCTGCTAAAAATCACAACGGCGCAACTTGCAACTTTCTACAATATTGACTTTTTAGTTCACAATTATTATATGATAAAAAAATGTACGTTGATGAGCCAAAAGAGGAGATTATTTGTAACCACAATTTGTGAACATAAGCGCTAAAGTTCTACCTAGGCCTAGGCAAGCGTTCATGCTATAAGTTGCACTTCACTTACTATTTGGTAAGTGAAGCGAATTCTAGGTAAATAATTAACCTTAACTGTAGATAAAATGAATTTAACAATAACTGCTAGCTAGCTGCAAAGCCGTGTGTGCGTACAGAGCAGATAGGATTCGTACAGTTTTAACTCTAAGCCGTATAAAAGAGAAACTATTACATTACTGAAAATGAATTCAATCCAGCTACAGACCTTGCTTAATTGACTTTAATAATTGGGAAGTGCATGATAACATAAAATTTAAATAAAATAAAAACATTTTTATTCATCATAAGGTATTTGTATACACTCGATGAACGTCAAACATACATTACATCGGCTTTAGGCGCCCCTTTGGCTAAGGTAGGCCGGGAGAAAAAAGCCGGCGGAAAAAAACTCTCGGCACTCCTTTAAAATCAAGTAAAGTTACGGCATTTTTTACGAGCTGCTGTAGGTACCCAACCGCTCTGCGTTCTGCGTCTCTGCTGTGCGCCTGCGTTACGTAACGCGCCACAGTTACACAAAGTCAATGTCAAGAGCGTCGCTCGCTGCGTCAACATTAGCGCGGGTCGACGGCCCCTCTGCCAAACATTGACTATCGACACCACGACACCTGGAGGTCTACTCTCTAACTGTCTTAACTAATTTGGTCTCGTTCGTCGTCTCTTAACTATTTTCGGATCCGTCTGAAAGTTTTTATAAACCTTTAAATAATTACAAGCTATTAGTAGTAGGGTAAGAAAAGTACAAACCTAAACACAGAAACACTAACTACGGAATTCGTTTTGAGAGTGCCATGTCTAGAGAGTGTTTAGAGAGTGTTTAGAGAGTGTCTAGAGAGTTGTATGTTAAGTAATCGTTAACAAGAGGCAAATACGGAAGAAAGTAATAAGGAAATGAAGAAACAATAGGTATATTTCGCATTTCGCACAAGTCACAAATCCTTTAATAAAGAAACCTTTACATTAATATTAATATTAGTATACTTTTGTTGCACAGGGCACGCCACCTCCCCTGGTGGACTGGTCGGGCGTCCCAACGCTGATACTGGCTGTCGTAGCTCTAGTGATGGCGGCCACAGCTCTTCTAGCCCGGCCAGCGGACACCAAGCGGACGGCCAGGCTGCCTGGCCCTCCAGCCTTGCCACTCCTCGGCACCAGGTGGCTCTTCTGGAGCCGGTACCGCATGAACAAGCTGCACGAAGCTTACGAAGGTGAGACAGCTGTAAGATTCGACCCAGTTTTCTTCACATTTTGCCTAAGATATTGAGTTTTTATTTTTATAAACAAGCAAACAGGCTGATTCACCGTTAAGTGCATACAGGCATACAGTCACCGATGAACTTTCCCAAGTCAAAATTTCATTTCGTCTTATACAGAGTTGCGCTAATGCTTTCAAGAACACAGTTAAGTCAGTTCAGAACTCATGTCTTACATATTTTGTAAATAAATTGACAAGAATCCAAAAATAGAAAACAATATAATTCAAAGTATCATTACTTTGAACAAACTGCACTTTACTAAAAAAAACTTAAACGTAGTTATACACCCGAACCCTCGCTGTCACAATGAGAGATTTGCACGCAGATATGTTCAGGCGATACGGGCCGGTGTTCATGGAGACGACGCCAGGGGGCGCGGTGGTGGTCTCCATAGCAGAGCGAGCGGCCCTCGAAGCGGTGCTCCGGACCCCCGCCAAGAGACCCTACAGGCCTCCGACTGAAATCGTGCAAGTTTACAGACGCAGTAGGCCGGATAGATACGCATCCACCGGACTTGTTAATGAGTAAGTGTACCTATATATCTATAATAACCACGGTCAATAAACCAACTTCAAATAAGACCTAAATATCTATTTCCCTATCAAAGTCGGTCACAGATACGTTCCTACGAGTACCACTGTTCCAGATTGGCCATATTATACATATTTCGATTATAAGCATGAGTAAAAACACTAACAATGTCTCTCTTTTTCTGTCTTTTCAGTCGATTCATCGTCTTCAAAAAAATAATTTTTATTTTACTTACGGTTACAAGTTAGTTTGTCATTTTTCTTTATTAAATTTTTACACGGGTAAAGCCCCATTAAGCTAAGTGGAGGAAGTGTTCCCTTGGGGCGGCGAAATTCGTAAAATGCCGCAAATTAATGACGTTCACTTGTAATAATTGTCCGCTATTAAAATAGTTTTTAATCACTTGCTTTGCTTAAGACGATTTCAGACTATTCAAAATTTAAATTGATTATTATAATTTTATTATATCCATAAATTTCAATCGAAATAAATAAGGCATATCTACTTACCTAATTTGTTTATTTTTTAGAGTACTTGAAAATTGTTTAGATTACTTATAACGAATTGGACATAAAATTATTGCATAAAAAATTAGAAGAGTACAAATTGCTTGATACCATACTATAACTGATACATTTAAAAAACCTATTTTTGTTCCAATGACTTGTTCAATCAATATAAACAAAAATGTCTAATCGCTCTACATTTCATTGAAGTAAAAGTAGTAAAAGCAGAATTCTTTTGAACAAAAACAAAGTTATTAATGCAATTTATAAAACGTGTATAAATTTACAAGGGCGCTAGTTCCAATTTAATGAAAAATCGCTACTCTTATTGGCCGATTAATATGCTTCTGTTTACATTAGCAATGCGGCTTATTACAGGCGTTTGTTACGTCACTAGCGAATGGGCTCGACCGGCTAGTTAAATGGCTAGGTACAGTCTATACAACAGAGTAGCATAAATGATAATGACTCGTTTTTATTGCCGTGCACCTGTGGCGAAAAAACGTAATGTTTATGAGCGTTTTTTTTTTTCAGACTCGTTCGTATAAAGTTCCGTGATAGGTGAAAGCCGATGTATACAGTCTAGACTAGAGATGACTGCAAAAAATGGCGTGAAATTAATATTATTATACGTGTTCTTTTCTACTTAAAATTAATCTGTAGCAAACCCACAACCGTCTAAGACTTTGATAGATGAAAGAGAAAGTGTTAGAATAAATAAATTAATAACTTTTTAAATTCCCCTACTTTAGGGGGATATCACAAAAGTGTCAAATAAGGAACTGTTGCTGAGCCCCTTTCGATTGTCCGTGCATATTCATATTTATATAGTAGACTCATTCTTTTGAATACCGATGTAAGGATTTGTTTTCCTGATTACATTTTATGTTCTGAATACGAGTTACTTACAGCTCTATTTTCAAAAGATTGCATGTTCCCAAATTGAAATGTACACACAATACAAATTTACATCACAAAGCGACTGTATTAGCGATTCCTAATAAATATGTAATATAGGATATTTTACAAGATATGGAAGAAATATGTATTTGGTGCTGACTATATAGGTACATACATTACGCGCCATTGTCTGTCTCACCTCAAACGCAATTTCGGCTATGTTTTATTTCATTCGATTGCTCTATGAAATTTGATTTTTTGCCAGCGGTATACCCCCTCTTAAGTCGCAATTTAGATATTTTGACAAGTCGTTCTATTTTCTGGTCACGTAGCTTATAATACAATAGACGACTTGTTTTTTTGTCTGCCAACAACCATTTCCTGCTACGAATCTTGCACCATTATTTATAAAATTATACAAATGATGCCGAGTATCATCAACATTTTTGTGTTAGAAAAGGTAAAGAAAAAACAAAAGTTGTATGAGTTTTGTTGCAAAATTAAATAGCCCGCTGGAACGGGGCTA
>DWQK01001147.1:0-16704 GCA_018231225.1 Noctuana stator
CATAGGATAGTTTTTATCCCGAAAAAATGTTCCTGTGGGATGCCATTTATCGAGGAAGGCTATAGGCTAAGCGTTACATTACAATTCTTAACGCGGGTGAAACCGCGGGACACAGCTAGTATATAATAAACGATCTCTGTGGTACAGTGGTTACCATGCCAGTCTATTAACAGAAGGTCCTGAGTTCGATTCCCGGCGGGGCCTTAAAAATTTAAACGATGAATTTAGATGTCGATTTAGATAATCGTCTTTGTGTGTGTACGTGATACCCACGACACTTCATGTGTAGTCTCACACTCACAGTCCTTGTGTAGGAAAACAAAGCTATGACGTGGAACCCGCCATATATATTTTTAACGCAGATTAAAATAACCTTTGCTCGCAGTAATCGATAATGGAATTATTTTAAAAGCTTTAATTATAAAGTCTGCGAACAACTGGGTGGCACCGGCGTGTATATTAATGAGTTTTTCCAAACTAGTTTCAAATTAATTTCATGGGGACGGCGGGTACCGCGTTCTGAAAGGATACAGTAAAGTTATCAAACTATTCTTCAACTAAGCACGTATATATACGCACGTGTGGTGAAAATGAGGTTACGTTCGTTGAGCAAATAAGCGGAAGTTAATTAGATAAGCAACTTTTATCATGAATACATATTATTATCTAACATTTTCGCTTGGAATAAGTACTAAGTATTGAGCGGCCATTTACGTGGTAAAGTTGGGTCTGAATCTAGCTGCATATTGACCGCTGGTAGTCTTTAGAGTGCATTGATGAAACCAACACTTAAACAATTTACTGTTTCGTGCAACTATTGATTCTTATTTATATTATTACTTAATGCAAATTTGCAAATTTAAAATTTATATGATTTTCTCATGAATACCATTGTCATGTTTATACTTCGAGCGTTAGTTACTTTTTTACTAAGTCAAGATTTTACTAGTAAAATTGCAAAACTTCGAAGCGATGAGTACGAACCGCGATGATCCAATTGGAAGGCGTCCCGGTACTGACGAACAGTCTTGGGTTCGAATCCTGAATGCGGAGTTTTGTTCTATTTCATTGTAAATTTCAACATTAGTTCATTTTAAACGATTTTTCGAAAATACATAATTATAGAACTTTGGTTTACAAAAATTAAATGATCAACACCTAAAATGAACAATGTTTGCAAGGGTCACTCACCATAGACTATAAATAATCATAGAAATAAAACAAAAATCTCTTGTTTCACTACTAATCTTTAAAGTGGACATTGCTAACAATGGAACTGACTAATTTACCCTCATTCATTTGTTTCTTTGTCAGACTGTTTTGCTCTTAAATTTATAGTTGAATTTTGGGTAAAATGGCAATATTTATTTTAATTCTCTAGACTAATTAATCTACCTTTGTATAACTTATCTACGCGAACCACGTGGTGTAGTGGTTTTCATACCGTAATGCCATTCAAAGGGTCCTAGGTTCGCTTCGGGGCAGATAACTGATGTAATAACTTAGGCTACTTTTATATTAGAATTATAAAATCTTCAAACTGATGATCTGTTGAATATATCTTACATTTTAATTGTTAAATTCTACGCGAACCAAGTCGCTGGCACAGCTAGTCTGAGATAAAAAAGATCGAAGAAAAATTAGCATCCTACTCCTTTATAAACTACAAACTTTCCCATGTACTTTGGGAGGTTTAATATAATATTTAAAACGTACGAACACACAGCAGGTACAGAGATGATTCATTTAGCGCTTCGATCCGTCGCAGTCTAGACTTGAGCCGACGCGGAAACCAATTCAATTTATACAGCCTGCAAAGGTTAAAGTTTTTTACGTGTTTCTGTTTTATGTTTTTGTCCAACCTAATATTTCCTGATGTTTACTTGCGTACATTTTGAGTTTAAATAGCATATTATTTAAAATTGTTACAATAACATTGACGAACATTACGCTAGCAAAACTCGCAATAATTTCCTGCTGCGTCGAGCAAGTGATAATTAGTTATGAAACATAGTAGTAATGTGGCCTTTTGCCTCCCATTGTGACGAGCATCGTGTATCAACAGATGATTCATTTATTGCTCCCTGCAGTCTAGACGCAGGCAATGCGGGGCAGATTCAATTTGTTCATTCTGCAAATAGGCTGCAGTGGTTTTAGAGCCTTGTTTTACTTATTTCACTTTGCGAAGGTTCTATATACAATTTACCTATACATATAATACGCTTTGTCCTGAATGACTGACTGACGGATCAACGCACAGTTTAAACTGCTGATCGTATAGACCTGAAACTTAGGGGTGTGTTCTTTTTATGACGTAGGCATCCGATAAGAAAGAATTTTCCAAAATTCCTAAGGGGGTGAAAAGAGAGACAAAGTTTGCATGTGACATCGTGATTTATTGGTCCAATTAATTATGAAATTCACGCGGACGAAGTCGAGGGCGAAAGCTGGTTTTTGATATAATCATTTTATAGTACGGTTGAAATAAATCGTTTTCTAGGTTTCTTATTTACGCGAAAAACACAAATTAAATAGATATCAAAGCCTGAAATGTACACAAACATTTTATCAGTATAAAAGTTTACTCGTGAAAGATTCAACACGTCGTATAAACAAGTCTTATTTTACCATTTATTCTAAAAACCAATCCCAACTCTTTGTTGACGTATATCATTTTACCTAATTTTCTGTATTGAAATCTTTCGAAGAATAGCTGTTGGTCACTGGTAACAGATAAGCCTGAGTGTTATCATAAAGTTCCACTTTTCACATTTTGTATGAAAAATGAACGGCAAATAAATTTAGTTGAAACATTAAAAAATTCGTATTTTATGCTGCCACTTTATTGTTTACCAAAGTCATAAACTCCAATGTATATTCGTGTCAATGATCCGTAGTGGCATGTTGTTTTTATGAACTGCTGAAATCACACATTTATTTAGTAAAGTGAACCGCAAACTATTTCCTGTCAATTATGTTTTGGTATGGAAATTGTGCGATTAATGCTGATTATTAAATTTATATTCGTGATAGCCTGATAGCTGATAGGTTACGAATTAGGCCTCTTATTAAAATGAAAGAACAGGGTTAAATGCCCAGCGCCAGTACGAATGACTTTTTAAAGTCATACTTTTTCAAGTCATAAGAAAAACGCACATAAGTTTTTAGGAATAAAATTTCATTAGCTATGACAGTGAAAGAAAACATTGTAACAAAACCTGGATTAAAGAACATGTCAAATTCACCGACTAAACTGCCCACACCATGGCAGTACTTCAGAGTGCCGAACAACACCTGTTGCTTCACAAAGCCTCCACATGGAGTGCCGATTCTTCCTCTGGACTCCTAGACTAGTTCACATCCTCGAAGAACATACCTTGAAAGATTGCCCGCAATATTCAGTACCTACTCGCAATTCGCTTCGTGCCTTAAATAAATCAAAATAAGCAACAAACAGACATTACATTTCCCTCCTGCCATGTTTCGCTACTAATATTCCAACTATAACGCAACTTTTCTTCCCAAAGGCACACAAACTTAACGCCGAGAACTTTTCTCAGCGGGTTTTCTCAAGAACTAAAGCAAACTGTTCAAAAATTCATGGATGCACTTATAGTCTCGGTTATTCGGGAAATCGGTTTAATGTTGTGTCTCATTCAGTATTTCAGAACGCCTTTTGTGCCTAGAAAATGGAAGTTTTAAACCCTGCAGTTGAATTATGACTAGAGCGTAGTAAAGGAGATTTTAGGTTCATTTCCGTAGTTTTGACACAGATGCACTGTACGTGTAAGTTCGTTCATTTTTTAATCATTTGTGTACAATGTAAAAAAATCTTGGAACTTGAAATTGACTTCTCGAACTATTAATGAGCTGATATTATGCTCATTGATATAAATCGGTTAACAATGCAATTTAGTAATGTCATGGTATTTGACTGATGCTGGATCTGGAAGATGGCCATAGGAAATCAGTATAAACCTATCGAGTTTGGACTGGTTTGATTTATTTTGATCTCTGGGTTAATATTATATTCATGGTTAAGATAAGACAGGGATTACGACTATGAATCAGGGACTATATAATAAAGAAATAGCAATCGCTCTCTATGTTAAGTAAAGTGATCATTTCAGAGAAAAGTGACGAAATAATCACTGTTACAATGACACCAATGTACGCTAGGCCTAACTCTCGCATCTCCGACGCCTAAGAAAGTACGTCTACGTGACACAAGCGTAAGTAACTTATACGTTTCCGGGCAAAGACCTCCAGACAAAGCGTCGCGACGAGTCCTTGTCCATTCAATTATGGCTGGTTAACGCGTTATTACCGACGAATTGATGAGCGACCCCATTGGAGGGTCCCGTATTTATATTTATCTTTCAGACGACAGCCCCCGTCCATTGTAGCCACCCTAATCGGGGCTTCACGTCGTACGTTTTAATCATAGTCGTTTAGGGTAACAATGAATTGTACATGTTTTAGATAGTTTGTTGGCTTTCTTTGATAATATAGCATTTGAACATTATGAAGGTTAGAACATATTAATTAGCCTTTTTAACATGCCTGAAGTTAGGATAAAACTAGACGGTTAACAAAAATGCAAACTAGAAAAAGCTTAGATAAGAGGTTATGGGCCACTAAATACTTCGGGACCATCGCAAAATTAGCACGCGTTACAATACATCTAAGTTATGAAACAATTTATTTATCTTACATATCATATCTAATTTTGTCAATGTTCAAAAGCAATGGTAACCTATCTTATCGGTAACGTTAAGTAGTAATTTTAAAGTAACATATTTATTGAATTGCTTAATTTTAATGACCAATATCGATCTACTTTTTAAAACATGGTCACCCCACGACGCCTCCGCCCCGAATATAATGATCTTTGCAGTGCTAACAGCGTTCGGAACGTCCATGTCAATAAACTCGCGTTTTGTACATTTTTAGAGGGTTCTAAGACTAGAAGGTAGGCGTCCTATGTAAGATCGTCTGCAAATTCCTATTGTGTTAAACGGTCTTTCACTCTTTAACTTCTACTAAAGACTGCTTAATAAGATTTTGTAAGAACTTGTTTATTAAAAACTTACCTTGGATGATACGAGTATTAAGCGGAGAGTATTGATAAAATCTAGTAGATTGAGTCTGTCCTCTGTCTACATAATGCACCTATTTTTAACAGGCTTTTATTGCGGTTTCACCTGTCGGTTAGTAATCATTTTTCATGATTTATTTAGTGACTGGTTTTAATTAGTAAAAGATAAAACCATACATTTTGTAGGACAAGTGTAATTTCGAAAACATTTTGATAGACATCTTGAGATTTAAAATAAAAAAAACTACCCACTTAGGAATAAAATTTTAAGAATCGTCAAAATAACATTTATTTTGTTTCTCCTACCACCTTTAGCTTGTTAGTAATAAATGGTAAAAGATGTACGAGGTATCCCGTACCATGTTTGTTCGTATGTGTACTGTAACGGAACCTTTGAACGTTGATTGCAAAATCTTCTGTGTTCAAATCCCAGAAGTAATCATTCCTTAGAGCGCAGAATTTGAATTACTAACTTTGATTTGTTCTTGGTTTCGGTGTGAGTGTATTGTAGTTCTTGTGTGACTACGAATACTATAGAGTAGCTTCCGAGTGACCTTTGGAACGCCAGGAGGATTGCGGCCACCATATGGAAAATTTCAAACAAATTGTTCCCATTTCGCTCAATTTTTAACCTGGCAACTCCAACCTCAATTTTTAACCTAAAACAATACATGTAGATATTATAGATACCCAATTCTGAATATTCGTGAAGCTCTAATATTTATCTACAGCATTTTTATTTTCGTATCAAAGATTGGTTCAATGTTTTTCAATAATATTTTCACATTTTATTGTTCATTTCATTCGATTCGATATTCGAACTCGCATTTAAATTTGAAATATAGCTTCACAAATGTACCTACATACTCGTACGTAGCGTAGGACCTCGAATATTTTTGTTCGCTGTGGAAATATTTGTTCTGTCAACAATTGGTTTCACTCTTCTAAAGTCCGTTATAAAGATAAAAACCGGGCAGGTCTTTCACAGATTTGTTTAAATGTATTTATCTATAAAACGTTAATCAAATTTAACAACCAATAACCTTTATTAACCATTATTTTAAATAGCCAATATAGACTCAATTTTTCAACTGACAGCAACAGACCTTAAAGAAAATTTGGAATAAATAAAATAACTAATTTGAACATGCACGAATAAGATTCTGAATATATGAATATATAATTAAGCACAATGCTCATAGTATATCTACACATTTGTATTAACTCACAATAAAACAATTTGTATGTGAAAGCGCGGTAATAAATTTAGTTCGACAGCAGGGACTTTAGAAATGTTAATATATTACTTGTCACTACCAACAGCGACGCGAAGTATATTCGTATGAACCATGATATTATTTAATGTTCTGTGTTAGCTACACTCCACATAATATGACTCCCTGTAATTAATTTTAAGTAGCGATACACTTAACATAATTTTGTTTAGGTTTCATACAAGTAACCGTTCGCGGCTACGCTCGCTTGAAACTTTAATTCTCTACTAGTCTATTACATAACCAATACAATGTATTATTAACAGGTTATTAATCAAATAGTAGAACGTATTTATTATTTAATGCAAATATGACATAGCCATGGACTTACGAGTACTAAAAGAACGGGCTGAATGCCGTAGTAGGACGCAGTGAAGCACAACAATGGCGCCAGTCTGAATGTGTGAGTCAATGAGCAAGCGAGGTTAGAGTTAGAGCGAGAGCAAAGGAGAATATCATGCTATGAATGTGTGAGTGGACATTCCGTCCATTTATTTTAGTTAGTCTATGAACGTAGCCTATCGTTTACCTGTTTGTAGTGTGGCGGTGCCGTAACTTTAGCGAGTGGACGTCTGAGTGAGGTGAGAGTTGGGGCTAACGTTTCAGTCGAAAAACTGGTTTCAACTTCGTCCGCGTTTTGTCTGAAGTGATAATTACATGCGGTTTTCATAGTCGGAGTGCCGTAACAGCTTTGGAGGAAGCGATTTTACAACTTTCGCAACTTTGTTATCGATTACATTGTATGACGTACTATTTTAATCTTAACATGTAAATTGCGTTTTAACTTGGCTTCAAGACTGCTAGTTCAATGGTCTTGTACTAAAGCCGTAACCGTTTATCAATATTATCTCAATTTTGACAGTTTCGGTAATCTACTAGTACAAAGTTTTTAACACTACAGATGTTGTAATGTGTAGAGACACGGATATATGTGTGTTAGTGTGTGTGTGTATGTGTGTTAAACATCTCTCATATTTGTGGTTGAAACGGAAGTATAATCTTGTGAAAAATCTTATTTTGATAATAAATACTCAAGAATAGGGGTAAAGAAATAGCTTCTAAAAACATTCAACCAATTTTGTTCTAATTCCTTTCTAGTAATACCTTTATCTCCGAAGTAATTCTGATAATCTCAGTGTACTTAACTTGCGCTTGAAGCGCTCGATCCGAGGCACTATTGTTCCGACTTCCATCTTAGGGAATCTAATCGGGTAACTTCTTAATTCCTATAATGTTAGCTGGAGTAAGGAATAAACAAGGCTTATTCATGCATATTCTCAGAGCTTTGTGCTTCGATTATGGTTAAACTTTAGAATCTGATGTACGAAAATTAGGAAATCGAACCCCGATCTCTGAATGGTGGATCAGCATGGTAACTACTACAACGCAGGTCTCTAAATGACGGCATTAACTGTAATATAATTCTCTTTCAAACGGAAGCGAATTAAAAAACAAAGATATTTTAAGACTTAATTATTGAGTTGTTTTAAATTTAGATTAAGTTCTGAATAAACAGTTCAATTAACCATACAAATATCCTTCATCATTGAATTAATTCCAGTAATAGGTTCTATCCTGCTTAACCTGCGCTTCAGGGACGTCTCCTAGACATTTTCATCTAAGGGAATCTAATTGGGAAACTTCTTAGTCCGTGTGAGGTTAGCTGGAACATCCATGTAGCTGAGATTTAAAAGCTTCGGAAGTTTGTCTAATCTGCCTCCTTACATGTCGACTACTGAGAACTAAGTACACCTGAAATTGCTGTCCTAAAACCTCTTTAGAAACCGTAAAGTGATAAATGAAAGTAGGTAAGTTTGAGGTATTTAAGTCGGTTCAAAGCATTGAGTTAGGACCAGTACTAACAGCTAAGATTCTAGTTCTACTTTGTTGTAAGATATCATCAGAATACAGTTAAATGTGCCGTAAAATTGTAAACCGTTTGTTGAGCCTAAAAAAACAACAAGAAATCTAATAAAAATAAACTCATGGCCTCCCTCTAGTATAGTCAAATAGTACCTAGTAATTAATTGATAATACAATATGTAGTATATCTTTAACAGGATAATAATTTGTACTTTAAGGAAATCTATAAAAGTATTACTATGATTATATTAGTCAAAGTAATTCAAAATTACTTTAATAAGAGTAAGCTTATTGAGTAAGACAACTCATTTTTAAAACAACAAAAAACTACACTTACAATATTTGAGAACAGTAATAAAATATAAGAAACAAATTGGAATCCATTTTGTAGCCAGACCAGCCAGCAAT
The DNA here is from genome assembly GCA_018231225.1 of Noctuana stator. Taxonomy (NCBI): domain Eukaryota; kingdom Metazoa; phylum Arthropoda; class Insecta; order Lepidoptera; family Hesperiidae; genus Noctuana; species Noctuana stator. The sequence continues at coordinate 8,644 of DWQK01001147.1, forward strand.
TGCTATAAAATAAATTCTAGAACGTTGTTGCGATCTCAATTCGACAGACCGACCGCGCAGACGGCATCCTAATTGCGCTTTGCTTTGCCTGCATCAGCAAAGATAAGTGGGCTATCCGGGAGAAAAATAAAGTTCCCGATGGATGTTAGGTTCGGTTCGTCCCGCCTGCGCGGCGCCATCCCCCGCCCGCCCGCTCAGTCCAAAGCCACCCCTGTGAGAAACGAACGCGTCGGTAGCGCGCCCGAAACATGTGTCTGTGAAGTGATTCATGTGAGTGTACTGTGATCATTTATGGCGAAAAGTGCAAAGTGACTTCCCGGAACAACACGCTGGAAGGTACCTGTTTTTTTTGGATTTTTTTCTGACTTTGTTTACTCTTGTTTTGATGTAAACGAAGGAATAATGAGCGCTGAATTTCAAACTGCGTCCCACTCGACTAATTACCGCGCTACACTTTGAGACGTTTGTGGACGCTTTTTAATTGACAATTTAAGATTTATTACGGCTGGAAATTTTGTGAGTATTCAAGGTTTAGCAGCATTGGTTGTAATAATAAATTTTGTGCTAGAAATTAATAAATTGTTTATTTCCTTTAGTTCTAGACTCCGACTGATTGTAAGTAGTGATGATCTACGACAGTCGCATTACGCTAAACTTTATTAGATACGAGTATAATATCATCGGTATAAATATATTATTTTGATTAATTAAATAGTTCGTCCAATATGTTATAACTGTAAGTAGGCGCTACGGCCAATTACGACATTCTCTCAATAATTTTTTGTAACATAGAGAGCTTGAAATACCAATAAAATTACATATATTATTATTTTTTTTATTATTATTTTTATATTTACTTACAAGTTATTTAAATTTTCTTAATTTATTACATTCCATATATTATTTATAATTTTATAAATTTGCTATAAATGGAGCTGAAGAACACTTTACATTAAAAACACAATAAAATTGTTATTGGTAATACGAAAACGAATAAGCAATCTTTTTAAATTTTAAATAATTCCAGGTGCTATAATTTTTAACAAACGTGGTATTTTATCCTCAAATACGTTTTAAGTAGGCACAGATTTTTAACAAAAAAAAATGTGGTCTGTCAACGTAAACACTTGAAATAGCTCGGAATAAATATTGAACTGCATCGTTTCCAAACGATTATGTTGCTCGCATATCGCATTCCCGCTATTTGAAACACGTGCCTTGAACGGAATAAAGAATTCATGAGCACGGATCGGCGTACTGCGATTTGCCTATTTGTATCGGTCGTGGTGGATTCCCCAGATTTCATATATTACCCCTTTCTTTTTGGATTTGCGATTCTTTGAAATAGTTCCAAGCTCCAATATTGTAGCCGATTTATTTCTGTTCCTCGTTTACGTCTTCACACGTATTCTGTCATGTGTACTCGTATTGATAAAGCTTAGCTCTGACTTAAAATTAATATAAAAGAAAATATTTAAATAAATAAGGTTTAAAATTATTTTATATTTTTAACTGCGCTTGCTATTGAAACGTGTTTTAGAGGTTAAACTTTAATTTATTTTCTTATTTTCAGTCTTAATATTTGGAATTAGCCCAATCTCGAGGAGTTCACTAGAACTTGCTAGTTCACTGAAGAGTCATCAATAGGTACATATATGTGATAAATTTCAATTTAATCTAATGGCTTAAAGTGGGTGAAATTAACGTTCAAGGATTCCGGTACATACAAACATACATAAGAAGTTTATAAAAACGTGTTAAAAAATATACCGCCTTAAAAACCCACCAGTGCCAGTTCCTCCAGTAGAAGCCAGTGTATGGCATTCATAAATACGAATTGGTATATATAAATTGGCAATTTTATTATTTGTATCGGTACCCGTGGATTCCCCACATTTTCATAAATTACCCCCGATGTCCCTGGATTTGCGTTTCTTTGCAATATATCCGGTGTTGTTACGAGTGCTGTGATTGCCATGGGCATTTGTTATCATTCTCTTGCAATATTTGGGTTGTCAATTCGTTTTTGTTATCATAATAAGGAATCATATGCGTAAATCGCGCGCACAGCACCGCTGGTAGTGTATATCGCAAGCGATCTCACTGTTAAGCAACGTCGAGCGCAGCCGGTACTCGGATGGATGACTGCTAGCAATTTGCATTGGAGCAACGTGGTGGACTAGGCATTCCCCGGTTGTGGGGACCTATGCCCAGTAATTGGACATAAAAAGGGTTGAAGGCATGCGTAAATGCAACTATATACTTTTAGGCTTATTTTGATTTATAGAGCATTTTTTCCCAAAACGTATTCAACGGAAGAGAATAATGGAAAAGCATAATAATATGAATTTTACCAAAGCTCTAAGCTCTGAAGAAGACCATAGGCAACAATTTGAGTACATCGTCTTTCATCGGTACATCCCTGCGAGGCCTTAATTTACCCGTGAACCCGTGCCGAACAAATCTCACCATCGACCTCCCACACGATCAAAAATCAAAGCACCCTTAACTTCAAACTATTAATTTGTAATTAAACTAGAGACAAGATCAAAGCTATTCATATTAATGAAAAAGGTCGAGCGTATAATGATTTGCCGAAGTTACATTTCTGCGTACATAATTTACGGTATAAGCTTAACTGTATAAGTATACCTAGTGTTCCCAGGCTACTTCCAAGAAGTATTCCCATTAAAACTAAAATAACATTCATGTTGCTCTGGCAGGGAAAAAAATCTCATATTTCGTGTTTTATTCAAAACTCCTAGACGTTTCTTTGTAGCCGTAAGTATGGTCAAAGTTTAATCCTAATTGTCAAATTTTGGTGAACCTACTTCAAGGTGGCGACGACGAAAGTTTACGTATCGCACCTTTCTTCAGTGGTAATCTTATAAACAAACTCTACTTACTTATTTATATTTCATAGCTATTTTTTGGACAAAACTGTGACGGCAAGCTGAGATGTTTAATCTTAATCCTGTGATTTAAGAATTATCAGTTTCTAATATATTTTACCTCCTATTTACTAATATTTGTACCGTATTTTCATGTCACTCTATAAGTAAATATAACTTACAATTAACTTACCATGACGATGCCTTTTTGCAAGTTCAAATTATAAAACAAAAAACAAATAAATAGAAACCCAAAACAGCCCATAAACTGCTGAAATTTATAAAAATTTTGTTCATAATCTACATACGTGTTCTGTAAGTTACACTCCGTAATACGCAGACTCATTTACATAATAATTTGACTGTGTTACGAGAGCTGCCAAACTGATATTAATCTTTTAACATAAATTGTCGCCTTTTATCTCAACGTATTAAAATCGTTTACTTATGGTTTTACTGAAATCTATCTTATAATACGTCTGCTTTTAGGAATCTGGTGAGACAATTTTACGATAATTGGCTCCAAGACCGTGGACAAAATTTATTGTTATTTCGCCATAAGATATTCAAATTAAACCATTTAGTACAGATATTCGGCCTAAGGCTGCATTTGACTAAGTTTGGCTGGGAGACAAAAGCCTCGATTGTTTTAACTCTCTTTTACAGGCATAATAATATTATTATATGGTGCAATAGTCACTGTGCCGGTTCGTTACTTTAAGGGACCTTTAATGGAAGGGTTCGATTCCCGGCGATGCAGAAGATTAAATGACGAATTTAGATTTCTATTACGGGTCTTGGTTTTTGTATAATTGTCTCTGTGCGGGGGGCTGAGTGTAAAACGTTAATTTTTTTTTAAAGTCAATGACTGTCAGGCATAAACTATTAGGACAGATACGAAATTATAACTCAGTAACATTATAATGAGTTATAGTTTTCAAGTAGTTATTAATAAGCACTGAAGAAAATACGTAAAAATAAAATTATAGTTGAAACTTTGTAGATTTATGAAATATCTAACCACACATAAGCATGTATATGTCTAAGAATGATTTATAGAAGTTACACAACTTTGAAAACGCGCAAACACAAGTTTAAATTGCCGCCGAGAGGCGAGGCGACCCGCGGAGGCCAATAATTTACGCGTTTTTAAGTAAAACATAATCTAAATAAATTAGATGTAAATGTTAATAAATTCGATAGCAGACATTTTATGGTAACCTTTAAAGGTCCGTAAATAATCTAAATTGTGGTTACCGATTTATTTTTAATGTTAGATACTCATAAAGTCCGAACAGGAATTCCCTTGTCGTGGGTACCGTGGCCGTCAAAAAAGTACACATACAACATATATACCTTTTATCATTTAAACTTCTGCCCTACTGGGAATTGAACCCAGAACCCTTCTCATGGTAAGCCGGCAAGGTCATTAATACCCATTATTATCGTGGCAACGGTTGAAGATCCAACTTTAACGTTGGGCTGTTTATAGATATGATACTCTTTAGGACATAAAATAAAATATATTAACTTTAGTCAATGATGGTTTGTTCAAAATCTTCTGAAGGACAGTGGCGTATTTACTGTAAGATGAAAGGTCAATAGCCCGGGGCGTCCGTCAACAAGAAGCGACTGAAACCCACGTCTGGTGTTCGTCTGTTGTATCTGATATTCGGTTCACAACTTTCTATATTTTTACGTGATTTACCTTTTAACCCTATGTCCACACCTCAACAGGGAGTTAAATCATAAAATACACTGTAATATTTGTAAAAACTTCTATGAAGCATTTTTATACAGTCTACTTATGTGTGTACTAAGTGGAACAGCATCAAAATGGCTGGTTTGATAAATTATTGTATTGCAATATCAGCAGATACAAGAAAAGCACTCGTTGCTAGTAGCCCAACAAATATAGTAGCATAGTTCAGTAGTATAGTACTAGTAAATACAATTGCATTTTAAAAGCATAGAACAGAAAAGTTTTAAGCCAACACTGCGTTATATACTAGCAGTATTAAAACTTTGTTATGGAACTCCCTAAAAGCTGGAGATACACCGAAGTTGAGTGCTAACTGTTGCAAATGCGGACAATTAAACATTTAACGGTATCAAAACACGAGAGAATACTAACAGTATTTTAAAGTTTTGCATACGTTTGATTACAACTGACTTACTTAACATTTCCGTACATTTTAAAAACTGTAAACTGTAGCTGAAAACCTGTAAACGTAACTAATTTAAAAAAAAAGTTTAGTTCTATAATTAACTAGCTGATCTGGAGAACTTCGTACCGGCTCAGAATCCGTAAATATTGTGTTAGCTTAAAGAGAAAAGGCTCTTTTGAAAATGTGATTTTGGATGTGTGGATGTAAGGTTGAATGTATCTTACCCCCACCTACTTCCCCCTCCCTACCATTTCAATCAAATTTTATCGACAATTACCACCAAAACCAAGTAAGACCGTGCTACTCCAATGAAAATAACCCATCGAAGTGACTTCCAGCCGTTATAACCTAAAGTTCCTTTCAAAGGAATTCGAAAATTCCTTTGAAAGAATTCACATAATTCGTGGCCTTAGTGCTTGCTGTATTTGATGCCGCGTTACAGATCAAATTAAAAACAGGTTTTTCGCCTTTTTTAAATAAAATACTTTATAAATGTTTTACTAATAGATGTGAAATTAAAGGGCGCATCTTTCCGTATCAAAAAGTCATTTTCGGCAAACATGGTAAAGTGAACACTAAGCACTAAGGCGACGATATATTTTACCTACCTTTATAAAAAAGCTACATCGCATAAATACTCTGTGAGAGAGCTAAGGAATATATCAGCAGAATATTTTCGTATCTGTGTAGGCTTCCGGCAAAGAAACCGCCCTGCTCTTCCCGTGGGGGTCGTAAGAGCGGGCGGAAGGCTTCATGTTCGCAACGTGATTGTTTGAAGGCAATTCCTTTATGCTTAGTAGGAGCTAATGGGCAATTCTCCTCGGATTAAGAAGTGTTCGAAAATCGAGCATTTGTTTTTTATTTATATCCATAATTTATACGTAGCTTATTTTAGAGAGCGTTTTGACAGCTGTCAAGTTACACTGACGTTTTCATGGAACATTTTCAATGGGATTCCATATGACTTACACGTGTTTTTTTAAATTTTAATATGCGTGCTGGTCATTAGCTGTGCTACTAAAATAATAATAAGACGAAACGTATGAGTTACACTATCTAAAGATACTAAAATAAAATATTAAGTAATCTGCAACATTAAGGTGTCATTTCTTTCTATCTACATAACAATCTACAATCTACATAACATGTGAATCGCAATAGAATTACTACATAGCGAGTCCTAATACAGAGATATGTTAATGAGACAATTGCTAATAAGCCGCAACGGCTTAACTCAGACCGAGTATGTAAATTACAAAGGCGAGAACAGACGATAAGGGTGCTTTTAATAGAATAAAATTATAATTATCCTGCTATACGCACTGTTCCACAAGGGCAACGACCTTTGACTTAAGAGGGAGGTTTACAACACGGAAAATGAGACAAGTAGACGGAAATGTCTGACAAGTTTTTGACGTGTGGATCATATAAACCCATAGCGGCACATGCGATTTAATTGCAATTATCTGTGACAAAGAATATTAATGCTGATTGGTAAATGTCACATATGGATTCCTTTCAACCAACTATATAAAAACCGCAACAACAACGATCACTTTTTATTAGTACAACACAAATTAAAATTATTCATATTAAAACTATTCATACTCTAACATTCGCAAACTTTTTTTAAAATCGATCCAGACGTTTAGCGGCTCAATAGGTAGAGACATTTTATGACAAAATCCTTTACAATTTTTGATGGTTTTTTCAATGCTAATTTGAAAAAGGAACTTGAAGTCCTACCCGACTGACAGCGGACACTAATCGCCTCCCTTAATCAATGTCGTTTTATAACAAAACTTTGTTCAAAGGAGTGAAGTACTTTCAATGGAGACAAAATTAGCTGGTAAATGAGGTTCTACGATAACTTTACATTTACTTTATTTTAGCTTGCTTTCTCTTTACTTAAACTGAAATAGATTGAATTCAATTCTATAAAAATAACTCATACTTTGCCGTCCCAATTATAATAAGAATTTTTAATGGCTTGATCATTTTCTGCTTAGAGGTTTTTCATCTTATAACTTTCGACTGAATGAACGGATTTGGATGATTCTTTTTTTATTTGAAAGCTGATGCTTTCCGTTTGGTCCTTCCATCCATTTTAATCCAGTTCTGACAACGGCATCCATGAGAAAATGATATTTAAGTATGTGCGCGAACACTTTGAAGTCGATTCTTTTTGGTAACGCGAGTTATAATTATTTTGTTTTAAAGATGTGTAAAAACAAATTAAATAGGTTGAAAAAACCACTCACTCGACGGCCAATCGATGTCCCCTTCATCTTATTTGACTGCTGAACATTATTCAGAGCGGTAAAGTCCACCGAGCGAAAATAAAAATGGCGCCGGTGATTACAGTTGCGAAGTGAAGTGAATGAAGTTTCAAGCTAGTAAAATAAACTCAGCGATTACGTTGAACGATATCGTTAGCTTAACGATGTCTGCAGTTGTCTGATGGATGTTTGGTGCAGATCCTTCTGTGTTGTGGAGTGTTTGCATGTAAATGTGCGTGTGTGGGCGTGTGCGGGCACGTGGCTGTGTTTGTGTGTCTTTGTTTCTATGTGTTTATGTGTTTATTTCGACACGGGCAGTTATAAACGGTTTAATTAAGCCGTATGAGATGTCATTGAAAGGACCAAAACAATTTTTTTTCATTCTTCATTTAATTTTCTGCTTTCTTACTAAAATAAATTTTCTAACAACGGGATTTTTGTTTAGAGCTGTAAAATAAAGCGAATGAAGTTTGGAGCTGGTGAAATAAACTCAATTTCGTTGAAGACTCCCGTTAGCTTAACGATGTCTTCAACTGTTAGACAGATGGAGCGAATTTTTGCTACATTTTCTCTGTTTATTTTCATTCAGGGTTCATGGAGAGTACGGACTGTTACCTTCAAATTTAGCCCTTCATATATGTTAATTTTGCTATGATTACAAATAAATAAATAAATAAAATAAAAACATTTTTATTCATCATAAGGTATTTGTATACACTCGAT
>DWQK01001148.1:0-16700 GCA_018231225.1 Noctuana stator
TTTCTTATGTGCGTGTGTATGTTACTGAACTCCTTTTAAACGACTGGACTGATTTTGATGAAATTTGTCAGTTTGTTTTTTGTTGTTTTTGTCACAAATTAGTCAGTCTTTTTGTATATGATATCTACATTCATGAGATTACGTTACTATTCTTAACGCCGGTGGAAACGCGTGGCACAGCTAGTTTTATTATAATTGAGTAGGAAACAGGTACCTACGAGTAGGTATGTAGTTCACCTGAAGTTAAATAAACACTAACTTATTGACGATTTTATGTCACCTTCAAAGTGTAAAAAAATAGTTTTTTAATTATCGCAACGGGTAAAAGAGTCGTCAGTTTACAGAGAATGCCAAAAATACTCTTAGATTTTCTAGGGCTCACGCTGTCAGGACAAAAGCATACCCGGGGTCCTAGCAATACAGCGTGAAGGGAAACACCGTGGTGATATAAACCTTTTGTGACCCTCGGGACATGATAAAGATATCATGAAGGGTTTCCCCAAGGAAAAAAGGGCGAGAACATGTTAATTTTTGAAATATAATGTTTGTTTTACAAACTTACAAGACTGGCAAGATAAATTATAAACAGTTTCTGCAATGTTACGTAAAAAATCAATAAATAGAGAACAATATTTCCCAGTTAGATAACAGTCCTTATTTAGTGAAGCTGGTACAGCGCAGTCACGTCCGTCTATAAGTGCCTTTATATCAGATCCGTACAAGTACCTACATTATGTATAACAATACATACGTGATACGCCACCAAATTATAATTGTATGTAGTTTTAACATGCAAGTAGATATTATTATGGTATAAGGTTTTGACTTATCTATATCATATCTACAGCTTCATAAACATATTACACATGTACTTCAAAGTCTTCTTCAAACTCTGTAAATAAATTTCAATTCATAAAAAAAAATTGTTAGCTATTTATTTATTTATGATTAAGAGCTATTTTCATATCATTTTCAAAAATTTTATCACTATTTTTTTTTTGGTTACAGATAGCGAGCACAGTAAGGATTCATGAAGCTGAAGTGAAGGTTTAAATATTATGTTTTATTGATCAATCAAAAGGTTTTACAATAATCACCAAATAGTGGATAGTTAAATAGTGCTTGTCTTAATGGTTGTTAGCGTTTTCATATTAAAAATGTTTTAAAGTGCCTCGTCGTCTTATGGTATAGCCGTAGATAGGACAAATTAATGTTTGAGAATTATTAGACGCATTTAGAAAATATTACTAAACAAATTAGTGCAGTGCGCGCGATTTATTGACTCGTAGAACATTATAGAAGGACGGCGATATTAACTCACGCAAGCATCGTGTATTCCTCGATAATGTTATAAAGGTAAGGCTGCTCTATTTTTAGAATTATGTACCTATAATGTATGTTGTATCTGGCAGTGAGTAAATATACTGACTTCCGAATAGTATCGTAAACGCACATATTATATGCCGAACAAATGTATGCGTACAATAGCACGCGTCATAGCATGTTACGCGACTAGATAATGAAATGCAAGCGGTAAATTTTATTATCAAGCATTAAATTCAAATTATTAAGATGGATTCAAATACTCTTAGTGTATTAATAACATTTAAATTCAATGTACTAGTCAAATAGTAGATTAAAATTATGTGTGTTTATACCTACCTACTGAGAGAATATACCGTATTAGTCGGCACACATATTTTGAAGGGATAAAAGTTTGTCTTAACAAGTAATTTTATCCATATTATCCATTCAACAAACAAAATAAACAGGTCGACCGACGTATCGGTGACAAGATTTAGCAATGGGTGTCCAAAAATAATTTATAAAATATGTATTATGGTTTTGGGCAAAATCTTTCATAATAGGTACCTACTGTTATTGCCTGTTCACTATTACGATACCGGATATTATTCAAAGCAAAACAAAAAGTAGAAAGGTTTATAAAGTCAGCAAACATTAACGAAGTTAAGAATCGTACATAAATAGAAGACACATAAAACACAAAAAAACAGGAATTTCTTCTTTACTCTTGATGTGTTTTGCATCACGTGCCTTTATTTTATGGAGACATTGTTCACTTTAAATAACATTTTTATTTTCAAACGTCGAGCTAGCATACTTACTTAGTGAGCCTGACATTTAAAAAAAGACGTACTTACCTATTTGAAGTAGATTATGAAGTAATTACTTGTTGGCCCGCTACTATAATTACAGCTATACCTAATTTATATATATATTTTAATCGGGGGAGGAGTTTTTGAGTTTTGATTGATGTTCGTTTAAAAGGAGGTTTAATTTAGATAGGTTCGTACGTATGTAATATTATTAAATGCATAGGTGTATATATGATTGTATGTACGCATGTTTGTATGTATGTATGTTTGTCTGCTATTTCTATGAATCGAATGATCGAATTTTGTTTGTTGTTTCTCAACTTCGGCATCAGTGCCAGTTTCATAAACTTTGGTCCAATTTTAGTGCACGTGTAAATAAAATTAAATAATACAAAACAAAATAGTAATTAAAAAGTATTAAATCGACTTCAAATAGAAATTGCCAGCACTTTTCTCTTTGATATTTCCTGAAAAGAAAATCCCTGACTTAATTTCGTTAGGTAAATACTAGTTTATTATTTTGAATTTATTTTCTTTTAGAAATCGATAAAATTTTCTTAAATAACTATATTATTTTATTAAGTATGAAACGGTTTATACATATTTTACTAGCATTAATTGGCGATACGATTTTTATTGGTTCGTTTTATATCAATCTGTTTCCTGGATCACTATATTAAACTATTTATCTATTATTACACTGGCGACTCTCCAACTGTCGCGACATTCGCCGTGGCCTTCTAAAAGGTTAATTATTCTGATCGCGTTAGTCTTTACATGTGTAATTAGTCACAATCTGAAAGCCATTTGCGTTGCTTTTGACTGACGGCATAAAAGCTAACGTGCTATGTCATCTTAGTATCTATTGAAAGCCTTCCTATTGGCTATCTAACATACGAAAACACCTATTGTAAAGTAAACATAACACTAAACAATAAACAAATGACATCTGGGTCATCTCTGACTGAAGAAATCAACGAAGTCTAAATGATGACCGCGTAAGTAATATAATTGTGGACTAAAATAGTTTAATTTAAATTGTAATTTTTTTAATTCTGAGAATTATAACGAAGTATCATCAAACGCGTAGTTTCACGAGCGTTGTAGAGACCACTCGTCAAGCACTTGTGCTGTATAGTTCTACTCAAAGCTTTAAGTAACGTGGAAAAATAACGTTCCCATGAATACTTTGCGTTTACATACAGAATAAGACGAGAAATTGTGATTTTTGAAGTCCTGTAACTAAGAATTTTTGTGGTTTTTGACGTGAGACCGACTATTAGTTTGTTCTTTAAAAAACTAAGTTATCAATATAAACCTGAATGCTGGTTTTTGATTAGATACTCGTATATACCTTATTTTTAAAATTATTTACCATACACAACATGCTGTGAAGAGCGGCACAGACCGCCAGTTTATTTGATTTTTGTTTCCAATTTATAGTTGATATACGTATTACGTTGTCTGCACAGCTAGATATCTCACTATCTCATCCACCTCAAAAAGTACCAAAGTCTTATTTGAAGTAGTAGTACCGTAATTGAAAGTAATTTTAAACCGAATCGCATTATTTTACGGTAGAAATGGCTTCAGTGGTGATCTGTCTGCTGGTTGTAGTACTTACTGTAATTACTTGAACTTTACCACCAAGAGCGTTTTCATGTAACATAAAACTTTGGTTTGAAGATAAAACTAATTTCAGAACTATTTTAATATTTTAAACTTTTTTTACGATATTTCCTTACGTTATTATCATTGAAAACTTATAAGAAAAGATATTGTGCATAAAAAAGCAAAAATATAAGCAAAATAATTATAAAGGTATCTACTGCATTATATCTACTTTGTTTTTTCTTAAAATCTCTTAAATAATTTCTTCTCAAAGTCAGAGCGTCCCAAATCTTTTGTAAGAGGCAACTGATATTTGAATATATTTTACTTTGTAGACAAAACAAAACTTTTTATTTCAATTTCAATTTAAACAAACAAATGACAGATTTTCTTAAAAATATAACTACATTTTATAAGAATTAGTTTAAAGTCTAAACCCTTCTCATGTTTGAGAGAAGACTCATGTCGTGTCCAGGAGTGGGGTAATGATGGGTTTATGATGAAGTGAGGTTTTTTTTTCGGTAATTTGGGTAAATCTGGCTGTACAATATTTGGAATGACTGAAGCGATTGATCGCTGACGTATCAAGTTTTAACAACGCATATCGCGCAATTCATTAAAATCACTGAATGGTTTAAAAACGAGAAAATACAAAATACAAAGGAAAAACGAACCATAATATTATAATAAGCTTATATTACAGTGATAAAAAAAGCTGATAGCATAAATTTTTCGTAAAATATATACAGCAGAGTTCAATGAAAGATGTTTTTAAATACATACCTAATTACGTTATGGTACTGATGATACACTAGGTCCTGTATTTAATTAATTTACCTTACTAAGCTTAAAAAGTATATAATTATATAGTATCCGGAAGTTAGTGTATACCTAATCTTGGCGAAGTAATAGTACCTACTTACAGTAATGTCACATATGGGAATTTTTTATTTCCATTATATTATTATTATCTTGCTTTTACTCGTATAAATACCTACTAAGTGAGGCTTATTCTGTGTGGCGACGGTTTAATGGCCCGTAATCGTGCAATTGTGCGACAGTGCCAATTTTACCCATTGAAGACCGGAAAATCACTTGCAACTCGGAATAATGCATGAAATTCGCTGAAATGGTTTTCTAATTGTATGGTGTAGAATTAGCCGACTGCAGGTAGAGCAGCTCTTTAAAACATTTGATTTAAAATTACTTGTCATTTTGCTTTTAAAGAATAAGAATGTTTTTATGGAAAATTTCGTGACTAACTCATTTAAATATGTAAGTGTCAAGAACGACTGCGACAAGAACGACGATCTATAAAAATAATTAATAAATATTCCATTAGATTGCCAGGGGTTAACTTTTGATTGATTACAATAATAAAATAACAGAAGGAGAAATAAAATAGCTGTTAGAAGGTGTTAGTTAGCCTTTGTGAGCGGGCGTGGCAGCAGACTTCTATCAGCGGCAGGAAATGGAGCATAATTTACATTACAGCTGAACCTTTTTGCTAATGACACCTGCGTTGATCGCTCGTACATGAAAGCATGCCACTTTCGAGTCTGATAGAGGAACACAAAATAACCGGCTATCAAAACTCTGCACAAATGAATGGATATTTTTATCGAACTAATTACACTTAGGTAGGTACAATAAATCTAACGTAAGTAACCTTACATTCAGGACTTTTAGGTATCATAGGTAGGTAAAATCATTGTTGTAAAGCAGATCGTGATTCTAATTATTAAGACACCACTTTAAGATTTAGCCAATGCATTTTTATGTGTATTACATAAAAGTTTAACTGTACGATAAAAACTGACGTCCGATACATAATTGATTTTTGAAATCTTTATGCGAAAAATTGAAGTAACCAAATGTTAATCGTAATCCTTTAAGCTTTCGTTGTTAACAGGAGAAACGCATTTTAATTAACATTTTTAAACCCTTATTCATATTTAATTATCTTAAAGTAGACATGATTAATAGCGAGTTCCGTGGAAAAATGTACATTAAGAATTGAAGTTATGAGTACTGAAAGCTTAAACAGTTATTTTTATAGTCTATAATAAATGTTTAGGTATACAGTCGGTGTATCTCAGTTTCTTTATCACTTTGTACTACTCGTACCTGCCTGAATATAGGGAAGACGAAATAAATTGAAATAATTAGTCTTCAGTAACTATATTTGTATAAATCGTGTCAATTTATAAAATATCGCTACAAATACCTTCTAAGAAATAATTATTAACTGTGTTTCGTAAAGGTATCGTCTATATCGATACCGATCACGAAATGTAATTTAAAGTATTTTGTGTGTGGATAAGTTGCCCACAAGTTTAAAGAATACGTCTGTATTGTTATCAATGTGAAGTCCTGAGACGACCAATAAAGTTATGAGGCAGACAAAGCTGTTGTTAGATTCTTACAACTTTTCTTCGCTTTTGTATGAAACTATTTTGTTCCATTGTTGAGCGCTTGTACTTAAAACATAGGTACACGAGCTTAAAATATTTTTGGCTAGCAAAGTTTTACTTGAAAATACAAGTTGAATAAAATACCTTTTAAACTATAATAAAATTTAAATACCTATACAAAGTAAAACACGTGTAATTTCTGACAATTATGCGTAATTATAATGAAGCAAGGAAGTGAAATCATTAATATAACAAGTATTTAAAAGATTGGTTAGATACGGCTTATAAATTAACTTACCTAAAGGAACCAAATGTCAGTGGCCTTAAGGGTTAATTATTAGTTCTTTAAAATTCCATAGCAATTAACTAGTATAACTCGTAGCTCGTTAAAAAAACCAAGTCTACTCAGAGGTTATTTATATTTGATTATATTATTTTACTTTTCTGTATGGTTTCTAGTTATTTTATTTAGCTTAAAGCTTGTAAGAATTATTTGTAGCTTAGAATACGATAATATTGATTGACAAATATACTTCCGAATTTTTATAAAAACACATTACCTACGTGTTGGTTGAGCGTACCTACACTTTTTCACACTATTCGCACAGTTTCACACATTTCACAATGCATTTGACACGGCGATGCCGTGTAGCGTACACCTAAACAAATATGTATGCCTTCGTAGTGTTGCACTGAAAGCACACGCTGAAAACTGGAAACATACGTTGTGTAAAATACCCGTCAACGAAAAATCTATCTTCTTTTATTTTTTGACGTGAATACGTCGATGTTATCGTTTGTAAGTGCTTAGGACGCGAAATATTTTTGAATTTCCGGCCATTCGATATACCTATAGTGTGACGCCTTCAGCACGATGATGGAAAGTCATTATTTCAACCGTCGTATTTATAAAACATCTGCTACAAAGGTTAACCTCAGACACCATTTTCTAGTTCCATGATATTTTAAATGCAAACAATGTTTTTGTTCGCTAAAGTTTAGTTTATTTCTTATGAGCCATGAAAAAAGTGGGACAACATCATAAAAGTAGAACATTTAGCTAAACACCGTCGACTCGGGAACAGCTGACACATTTTATTTTACGTGACATCAATTAAATTAGACGGAGACGCAAGACGTGTTTATAAGATGACTCATTAAAATAGTGGAAGAAGAAAAAACTTGCAGGTCACCTACCGACCGCAGCTTATCCAAGTATAGAAATTCAGTCATAAACTACATACAGGCCCGAAACGAGGCAGCTTCAGAGAAAACTTACTTACGTAGTGATAATACCAGATAAATTGTCACAATCAAGGTCGAAATTAGCACTGTTACATATAGTTGGTATTTAAAGTACTACAGTATTTTCCCTACAATACCCTACGTTTAAAGAAATTGATATTCTTCTTTTTTAGAAGTAAGCTGGAAAAGGTAAATAAGGAAAAATAAGAAAAGAAAACATGTAATAAAATTAGAAATAGTATAACGAAAAATACTCGAGTTATAAGAAACTTAGCACACGAGATGCCTAATCCTTAATCCCCATTTTACCAGGAACACAGGCGTGAATCAGCGCATTCCTATATAAGTCAGCATGCGAGAATTTGAAAATTACTTCGACCGTGTCAGCACTATCAGAGCATTAGTCTCCCTTTGCAATCTTGTGCAATAAAACGTTTTTAGTACCTTAGAGAGATGTTTTTTATAAACTGAAGAGAAAATATTGCAAATTGAAAAGGCTATTGTAACATTTGGTCTATACATTACATAAAATTTTGTCTGTAAATCAACAAGCACAACAATACTTAAATTTAATATATTTATAATAATGTAAAATCTGTATAAAATTCTGTAAAATTCAGATAAGATAAAAGGCAACTTAGTCGTAGAGAAAAGGACAATACAGACTCCAAAAGCCGTTATTGCAACAACAACTACCGGGAATGCAATCGATAAAATCTTTCTAGACCAAGGAAAATGCTGTTGACATTCAATTAAAAACTAGAGATGAACAGAGAATTCTTCATTCAACTCACAGTTCCATATAAAATTTACGTTTTTGTTTTATCACAAACTGTGTAAACAAATCATACGGCAGAATAAAATTGATCAAGTAAACAAGTGTTGAACAAATATTAATAACCCGATCGAGCGATAAAAAATGTAACGATCTACTTTTTTTATCCGAACGAGTTGCGTTCGAGCATCGTCGTATAAAAATAAACATTTCTTACGTTCATCATTTCAGCATTAAATCGATGTTGTTTTTGGCGACCAATTTGCGTGTCGATAACCGAGGGTGAGTGACGCACATGCGGGGCAGGGCGGGGGTGCGGCTCTTACGTCACGCGTAGCGTCAGATGATCCGACTACAGCGCCGAGAGCTACGCCGTAGCAACTGCCGGGCCGGACAAGCCCGCCCTTTGAACTTCGCATGTTAACATCATGATGATAAGGAGTCTTCGTATAGGTACATCATAATTTTACTTTAAAGAAAATGAACGTTTATCCTCGTGTTAGCTTTGTATTTCTCGACTAAATAAACTTTGTACCTTAAAAACAAAATTCAATTGATCAAATTTCATAGTGATTTTTATAGTTTTCTTAAGTGAAATGAGACTTACATTAAATAAGTTTTCTTTGCTGCTCATAGTACAAAGTCAATGAAAAAAGTTTTTCTGTTGCCGAAAATATTCTCAAAGCGTTTATGCATAGTTCTTACAGGTAAGCACTCCGAAATACGAAGGCACAAAACTCACAATGTGGCTGTTTATTTACATAACATTTTAGTGAAATTGCGGTTTATCTGTGGTACAATTTTCTTTACTACTTGTTTGTTATTTTGGTTGTAGGGAAAATTTTACTGAGTAAAGGTAGCATACACAGTTAGAATGCTTGAACAAAAAGTAAAAAAGATTCAATAATAAATTATATTCCATTATAAAAAATAATTACATATTCTTTGAGAGTTTGAAATTTCTGCATTTTATTTTTGGTGGAGTACATTTTTCAAGCATTTTCACATTTCTCGCGAAACGGTTCGCGGCTTTCGTGAAAAAGTAATGAAAACATTACCGCAGGGATAACGGAGGCAATAATCATAAATATGCAAAATAGCAACATTTTCAGCAAGTATTGCAAGCTTTACAGACCTCAGAAAGAGATTAAATACTAGTACAATTTCGACGATTCAATCTAATAAAGACATACTAGCATGCTTATTGTTATCTGGATACAGTTATTGCTGACAAAAAAGTATTTCTGATTGTAAAATTTCTATTTTATCGGAACACAGGGTTTTTTTTTTACTTTTAATTAAATTTTATATACTTTAAAAAATTATAGCTAACAGTTATTTTAATTTCAGTATGTACAAGGAAATCAGTTTTAACTTTCAAAGACACGTTCAAAATTTAAACATTCATAGATGTTTTTAAATTATTGCAACCATTCTTCGCTCAGTAATAGAGACCCATCACTCGTTTTTAAACGAACCCTTCCCAGTGCCGGTGGTTCGTTAACGGTAAATTGTTTGCCCAATTAAAACTTTCTAAAACAAACACCGCTGACAAAACAACCGCGGGTAGCTCAATTTTTAGGCTTTCTTTTTATTTTAACTCGCAAACCTGATTTGTTTTATTTTATAAACTGCAGCAGTAGTAGCAGTAATAATTTAATTTCTTTTTCATGCATTTGTGCTCTAATAAGTCAAAGGTCAATAGTCAGCAGTCACAGACCAACGGTTATATTAAGGCCTTCGTAATACGTACGTTCTTCACGTACATTTGTCTTTTATTATAACCATTATAAATAAAGGTTTTCTATGAAGATATTAAAATTAATTAAAAGTTCTTACTACGTAACTATGTAGTTTAAGCATCTATACACATATACGTATGTACAAATACATATTTTTTTCTCGATACCAAGACAAATATCCTATTATGGATAAGATCATGTTTCTATAGATACAGAATATATCACAAGAACGCTGCAAACGGTGTACGTGTTCTTTTTTATGACGCATAGTGTACAAACACATTTCCTGGATGTTTCTCGTGCCTGAAATGAAAGAATTGTTTGCCAAATGTTTCACATACCAAGCCAAGATACAAGAGATAGGTACGCAATTTTATCATCCACCGTTAAGAAGTAATCTTTTAGGTTCCGAACAATCCAACAAATACGAAATCAAAATAACGACATACATGTAATATACATATTATCAACAGACTATACTTAGTTATACAAAAGAAACGTTATGTGTTAACTGTACTATGACCAAGCCTAAAACCACTGATAAGGAAGGACTAGGAAGAGGATTGAAAAACAAAAGACTTGCTTATGGACTAATGTGTCTGAAGCCATGATTATCGTCTTTATTACCTTCTTTCTTTATGTTAGTTATCTAAAGTATTAGTTTTTCCTTGAAAATCGTATGTCAAACACAGGTTTTGGGTTTATTAGCGTTATTATTATTTTAAATTTATTCATTTATAGTTCAAATATATCATATTAAATTTTCAAATTCTATCTACATATAAAATATTAACATTACTTTGTTAAGTACTTACCTTTGAAACATTGAAATAATATTTGAATGTACCATACCGAACGTAAAATAAAATTATTATGGCCCGGTATAAGCGATCCTTACCAAACCTGTACTAAGTTTTGTTTTAAACTTTTGTTTGCAGACTTTAAACTCGAGCTAAAAAGAAATAACGAGCTACGGCTCTTGTTACTCCTTGTTCTTCGCCTGACTTTTAAAATTTTTGCCAACGTAATTTAAATTGTTAAATTGATAAATTTAAAATAATAAAATTTACTTCTAACTTGAAGATAGAGTCTTGAAACGAAGTTTTAAGAACGAAAACTTTCAAAGAAAAGAATACATTGATTAAACAACATCAGACAAGAAAATAAAATCTAACGATGAACTTATATTTAACTATGTACTAACTATTATTTCAACTACGATGCACTTCTCAAAAACTAATCTACATCGGTCTTAATACTTAGTTTTTTAGTAAGTATAACCAGCAAATAGATGTATTCCAATGCAGAATTCAAATGAAAAATAAAAAATAAATACCTATATTAGTACTAACTTGTTATTCGCCCGACGGGTCTGTTAGGTAACTCAATAGAAAGTGAGATAAGACGCTCCTTTACGTGATTACGGATTAAGTACACTGGAAATCGATTTCATTGGTTTATAGGAATAACCTAAAACTGTATTATATCTAGGTACTTATATTTTTGTCGTGGCGCTGGAACGCTTCATCAAAAAGTTTTCTAAAGTATGAGGACGCAAGATTCTTGTGTGTGGGCGTTTAAATTGTTCATTATTCAAATAGTTTTCCACCCCCCTGCCACGGAGACTGCAAAACACTTAGGTAGTTGCCAAAACAATGTGCAATGTACGTGATGTATAGGCATATTCTCGTTTTATTATCTTACTTTTCAGTTCGTTCTAGTCGAGTACATTATGTTATTTGGCAAAATTAAATATTATGCGGCATTATTTCGCATTACACATAGATGTTTACTGTATATAATGTTTACTGTTTATCATGAATCTATGGCATTAGCTAGCAGGTATGCTAATACTAATTTTTTTATATCATGTAGCTAATAATTTAGCTATTAACAATTTTATTCATTAGAAGTGTTTTAGACAAAATATACTTAGGTATAAGTTGCTTTAATGAAATCCAGATCAAACCACACAAAATTGTATCCCAAATCAATTCCATAAAACTCCACATTTTATCAGGCCTCATTTTAGAAGTTTCAGCACCGAATTAAACTTAAGAGAATTCAATATTTCAGTACCGTCCCACCTCTTAAGGAGGTAAATCGGATGAATTTCGTGATTTTGATATTATTATGTCACACCGCAGACGAAAAGTGGAACATTTCTGATTGATATTAGGTATGTGGAAAAAAATTAAATTTGTTACATGAATCATGCATATAAAATTATATACCTACTTGTGCGTTTCTTCTGGAATGCGCCGAGGCTTCGTGGAATAGTTGTGTTTATCTTTATTGTAAAGTTTTATTCAATGGCGTTTTTTAAAGAACTTGTGAATTTTTTTCTATAAAAGTGCAATATTTATATCGCACTATAAAATGTTATTTCATTTGACTTTTATTTCTTTAGCTTTGTATTTTCGTATTTCCAAGTTTTACTTTTCTTAGCGCGTGAGCTATGAGCAGTGTTAGGTACACTGCCTAACCTACATAGCACGTCAACCAATAAAACTAAAGTACCGAAGTAGCTTCCTCAGTAATGTGCAGGCATTTCATTTTCGCAACAACTCCTGTTTCGCAATTTTTATTCCGTGTCCTAATTTCGTTCAAATCGATATTCTTTTCTCTTCGTTGGTCAAATATCTGCCTTAAACGGCGGCACGCGAAATCGCCATTTCCGTAATATCGAAGACCGCACCGCTTCCCCACCTGATTGCTTTATTTTATAACGTTAAAAGCTCTCTGCACTTTCGCTATTGTTTCAATTTACGAGGCAATTTAAGTGTGCGCCACAATTAAAGCTCACAAATTTTATAATTGTGGTTGATTGAATTGCTTATAACGAGTGTGATTTTATATTATTTAGAGCACACGCCGAAATATTAAAAATCGAATGCAAAAGTTCAAATATGAGTAGATATTAGTTCCAAATTAATACTTAGAAAAAGATCATTGTCATAAATGCTATGTACATATCTGTATAATCAATACTTAATGCAAGTAAAAAAAGTACTGAACCCGTCAAAAAATTACAAGATTCCGTTGATTTTAAAACTTATACAACTAACTTATCTCCAATCTATTGCTGTAAAACTTTCAAGCTGCTTGTAAAAAGACCTAATATACCGCAGCTGGTACGATACATATCAATGAGAGGTTTATAACCTAATTTCAGCTAGAAGTGGTTTCGATATGGCTGCCGTGCACGAGCCGTTTCGGATGTGCTTGTGCCGTAATTCTCGTATATTACGAGTACCTACATGCTCTCGTACCTACTTTGACATGCTGGCCTCCGTTCCTTATAAATTATGTGCAAATTTCAAATTTGGTTTCAATAATTTTCGACTTTCCTGTAGCCCTTAGCTTATACCTAATAATATGTATGTAGGTTTAGAGCTTACATACAAAGCAACATAGTTTTAGGTTTAAGTAATTCAAACTTTATCATATCATTCTTATTATATGTACACTAGCTGTTCCCTACGATTTCACCCGCGTTAAGAATAGTAACGTAATGCGTGATAGCTTATAACCTTCCTCATAAATGTAGCTATCATATAGAAAAAAATTTCAAATCGCTCCAGTAGTTTCAGAGATTAACACGTTCAAACAAACAAACTCGTCAGCTTTATATTATTAGTATAGATTAAATAGGACTAAAAATCTTAGGATTGATGACCTGAAAAATCTCTTCAGGGGACTTACCTAATATCTGACGAAATTGCGTCAACTACGGCAGGTCGTAGGATTAATAGACTATGAAGAGTATTAAGTATCTACCTATGTCGATATCGATGTCCAGCGGTAGATTTATAATGACTAATGATTTCTAGATATTTTTATGTGTTGGTGTTTGTATACAATCGTTACAAAGGGATAAGTCGTATAGAATATAAATGTAGTATATAATAGAAATGTAGAAACCATTATGTTCCATGTAGTGTGATTTTAAGTAATTAAATTGGTTCAAAGCAACAATTTTGTATGAAAAGGGTATAATCCATTTGCATAGGACGAGAAATTCAGGAGGGAGCATAAATCAACCTTTATCCACCTAAGTCTATCGGGCCGAACCGTTGCTAATTAATAGCAAGAAATCAATAATCCACAGACGACGTTGGGTATATTAACCGCCAGATACTATCCTACCTGAACCTACAGGTACTTAGATATTAGTACATTTTATTAGATTATTGATAATCAATCAAGTGAGAATATGCTAATCAATTAATCGCTTTCGTTTTTTGAACAAATGCGAACGAACAAACGTATGTTTTTCCATCGTTACCCATTTATTAAAGTTCCTGGGTATGTCTGAACGCAGGTTCAATAGTTATATCTAAGCAACTTTTTTATCATTTAAGAGTAGCAAACGAGGATTAAGTAGTTACTGCAACCCATCGACATCTATCCTTAAATAGGAGAGAAATCCTGTACTCATTAGGACTAAGATCGGCCGCCCCAAATATACTCGTAGTGTGACCGGCAGCAACCTTTTCCCCAACCAAAACATAAGTAGGTCCTTGTCGCAAGATTTGCTTCATACTTCTTTTGGGCACATAGGTCGACGTTCCTTTTGTGACATTGTGATTTGAAAAAGCATTTAATTTTTAATTTCTCATTACATACCAATACATTGGTTAAATCATTAGCAATTTCTAGGCTAAGTCCATGTTGAAACTTTTAACACTATTTGTTTGCAATTAGACGCAGTACCGAAGTGTTGAACTTGCCTCATACAACGTGTGTAATCCCCTGCGACTCCTATATCACGGTTGAGAACATTCCACAACATGAGTTCCTGGCGAAACAGCGAAACTAACATCCGACTTCCGACTTTGTACCGACGCATTAAATTGCACAACGGTTCAAGTTTTTGCTTGAATTTACCATTGTTATCAAACCGCCCAAAGGGCCTCCGACCAGGTTTAACGACTGTTGTCGATAACAACCGGGACCGACGGCTTAACGTGCCCTCCGAAGCACGGAAGCGCTTAACAGTGAGATCGCTTGCAATCTCCACTACCAGCGGGGCTAAGAGCTTTTGGTTTTTTTTCAATGTAAGTTATTTTAATAAATTACTAACTACTACTACTACTCTCTGAGCGTCTGAGCAGGTTTAACGAGTGCGATCTATCAATGACCGGGGCTGACGGTCGAGCCATCGCAATAGCGATCGCGCCAGACGTTGCTTGACAGTGAGCACACCACCAGCGGAGCTTCCTTTACCTACCTCCTCCATAATAGCCTTTTCAGCCGCCTCCACGTTGAGTTTCCTGTTCCTGTTGTTGATGTACGAGATGCTCTGTATGGAGGACGTCCGAGTTTTGTCCAGGAGGCTGGCTCGTTCTTCCAACTCTTGTATCTTGGCGTTCAGATCCATCACCAGCTCCTCGTCACCTCTGCGGGATGGAGAATTTTTCCGTTAGTGACAAGTGACTTATGAACATTAAAATTGATTGTCCTATAAGTATTAAAAGTGTTTTGTTATCTTGCAACCTTTTAAAATTCACATCCAACCTTAAGAAATCCATTAGGATCCAAAAATTAACAAACTTTCTGATGTGGTCTTGATTTATACGTGATAAATCATTTCTCTGTAAGTATTATCTTCAAAACTAAACAACTCGTTTGAGGTATTAATTACCATGCCAGTCTTTAATTCTAAGGGTCCTGGGTTTGATTCCCAATGGGGCATAAGATCAAATGATGAATTTACATTTCCGTTGTCAGTCTGGGAGTATGTATAATTGTGCAATATGTCATGGCACCTTCTGGAACTGGGTCCGGAACCCATGAGCATCATGGGGTTCCTCGTGGCCGTTATTTATTTATCTATCACATACCTCAACTGGGCAACGTCCCTTTCCTTCATGAGCTGTGTTTTCTTCATGGCATAGTTGGTGGGGTGGGAACGGAATCTCTCCTTCTCTGCTACGATTTTCTCAATGTCCTCTTCCTGAAATGTAATGATTCTGTAGTAAGAAAGTGTACCTTTGGTTTGGAATACTGTCAAGCAAGAACTTGCCTGCAACACTTTTTATGGCCCACTGCTGGGCAAAGGTTCTCTGACCACGGCCGGTGAGGACTAAGAACCCACTACTACACTACTCCAATGTATATTGGTTGAGTAATACGATCAAGAAATAACATGGTGTAAGTGTAAGTAAAAGTAAAACAGAATTTAACACTGTTTGAGTTAAAAAGTTATATTTCACTAAACGCAGTCCTTACTTTTTTTTATAAACTTTTTTTAAAATTAAGTTCTATAACAATTTCTCCACGTTGACGCTGATTCTTTTTTTTTGCTCTCAATTATATTTCAATGTGTCCGTCTCGCTCACCTTGAACTCGTACATCAGGGCCTCTTTAACTTCGCTAATCTTGTTCCTAACAAAGTCCATAGTGGGCGGTTTTTTGTTTGCGTCTTTAATCGCCTTAAACCACTTCTGAAACTCGGTTTCTGTGAATTCCTGAAAAAGCCCACTGCGGTTTAAAATAAATTGAAATCATTGTTGAAACTACAAATAAATCAAAAGAAAATATTTCTATAACCATATAACACCCGTTTTCAATAACGTACGAATAACACCTGTTTATAATGACCACATAACACGCGTTTTTAATAACAACATAACTCCCGTTTATAATAACCACATAACACCCGTTTACAATAACCATATAACACCCGTTTACAATTACCACATAAAACTCGCTTTTAATAACCACATAACACCCGTTTACAATAACCATATAACACCCGTTTACAATTACCACATAAAACTCGCTTTTAATA
>DWQK01001149.1:0-16693 GCA_018231225.1 Noctuana stator
ATTTTTTTTTAACTTGCTCGCATAGTATTTTAAAATATATATTTATTTTTACAATCTTTAACCTTAACTTGGTTAATTCTGTTATTTAAAAGAGTAGACAAACCGTACTTAGCGTATTTTTTGACAGAAAGTTAAGAATTAGTGGCAAAATTACATCGGATCTCAGCAAAAATATTAAAAAAAAAATTTTATATAGGGAAATTGTTACAATACTAAACTGGTATGTTGGATATACAATAAATATTTAAAAAAAACAACTTCTAAAAGTAACAAAATATATCAGTTGAATCAAAAAAGTCACCTATAGGTACAAAGCTATTAGAATGTAAAGCGATGATCTCTGAGAGTTTTATTAGATTTTAAATTTCAATACTACAGTTTTAAGAAAAAAAATTAAATCCGCTCGATCAATAAATGGGTGCTTGCCGGTCGAACCACTTGCCACTCACGCGCATTGTCCAGCAATCAACATCTATTAGACCATTTATAGCGTCACAGACAACGTTCAATAATATTCCATAAATAGGAACAGAGTTCAATCTAATATCCTCGTCGTGCATTCGCTTTTGGGTTCATCTTATACAATAATCTTCTTGTGTGATCAGTTTCACATACAGTTCTGTTACTGTAAACTGTACATAATTGTAAGTTAAAAAAGTTTTTATAAAGTAGACATGTGACCCTTTTAAGTTTCTTTGCAAAGGGTATACAAATTATTTTATACTAAAACTAAATTATAGTAAAAAAACAATTAAGTACATAATAGCTTTATTAACTAATATTTAGATTTATATTATATTAAACATGTATACAAACTAGCCTAGCCGATGGAATTTAGGTTTTTTAGGTTTTCGTAGTAGTAGTAATACAATGACCAATGACGTACTTGAAAACATCTTCAATGCCTATAACAATTCTATAATTACATATAACATAGCCTAACCTGCAAACATCTAATGTGCGAAATATAGTTATAGATAAAAAAAAAGTTCAAAATAATTTACATATTTCTACATTCCACCATATTAACACAATCATATTATTATTTCCTACATCCAACATAGGTTTTTTATAGTCAACGAAAACCAAACTTACTTACAAATTAGAGGCCTAAATTGTTATTTTACCAAAACGGATATTGATTGAACAGCTTCCCTTTAACCGATAGCGGCAGATAAGATAGTTTATCTCTTATGAGTCCACCCCTCGTATACATGTACTCGTATCTACACCATTCTTTTGAAACACTGGCAGGATGTTCGTATTATGAATTTATGAATATAAAATGATTAAAGCACGATTAAAACCAATCTTGTGACAGAATATTGTTTAATGACAAGAAAAGAAAAACAAAACATACTTGCACGTGTTAATTTAGATTTATATTAGTTGTGTGACAAGACATTTATATTTTATTATTTCGATTTTTATTCTCGTACCTTCTTATATTCACAGATAGCAATGCAATTTTGAGATTATGCATAATCGTACCTTCTCGTACATCCCGTTGAAATTAATAATTTCACGGTAAACCATTGTTTGCATAGTTTTTACTTAACTATTTGCTATTGCAGGGTTCTTAATCTAGCGTTTTGTTTTATAAACAAACTCCTTTGTGTAATTCACATCCGTGTGTTGGTACAACTCATTCGAATTTAACTTCCATTATTCATTCGATTAATATACCTAGATACTAATCTTATACAACTTTTGCTATAATATGAGTTCAATATAAACATAGAGATTCAGTCATGATGGTTAACTTAACATAAAAACTTTTTATTACTTTAAAATTTAATATTTTTTGTATTCAAATAATCTATATTTGATTTGACAAAGACCTAGAAATTTCTAAAATAGTATAGGTTTATAGGTATTAAACTATAGTTTAAACTATTTTCATGTCAGGTTCTAAACAACAAAACCTCGAGATATGTACTAGGTATTACATAAGTCAACTAGACTCATGTAGCGTAGGTATAAGAGTAGGTCTGAAGCAAGAATGTCTTGGACAATTAAGAACAGCGACTTAGCTAACTCACCAATTATCCGTAGTGGTTCAAAACTACGCTTCCTGTTAGGAAAGTTACTAGCCCGCCGTGTTACATTGTCATCTGATATTAGCGATATCACTTCAGAGACGTGAACTGAGTGTGTGAATGGAGGAAAATGGATGAAGAAATTACGTGAGAATCTGAATCAAGTATCAAATGTCTATTATTCCTTATTCTTCTCTTTTGTTCAACAGAGCCGTAGTACGTATAAATAATAATAATAATAAATCTTTATTTCAGGCAATATCGCCTATAAATTGTTAGTAACATTGTTATATAAGAATACAGGCTTTTTGAACCTTCTGGAAAAATAAAGTGAAAAAAGATTTAAACGATTTAACAATTCTTTAGAATATTAGGTAATGTTATAATTATTATCAAGATACCTTTATTCTCTCCCTAATAGCTTCTATAAATTAATAACTAAAGTATATTAAAAAACAAATTAGTTCAGCTTTCCCTTTACAAAGCAAAAGATGTATTAAATTTTAATATTTTTACGCACGTCCGTGCCTCCATCAGGAATACTGATGAGGAAAACTTAAAAGTCCGGAACATGCACTGAGTTGCTCTAAGAACTTATAGTGGCCATTATCTTGAAATATTAACTGGTTACTAAGTAGCTACGATTTTGAATAGGTACTATAGATGATTTTACCTATGCACTGAGAAATGAGAAATTAGTCATCAGAATTATAAAAATGGTTTAATAATGGCTCGTATTCCTTAAATATAATTTTTCATCGCTACCCTGTTCATTGTACCAGAACTATAGGAACAGTTTCGATGGCATTCACATAGCAGTCCCTAGTGGGATATTACATACTTTTACGATCATCTTTAAAAAGGTTCGCAACTAAAAGGTTTGATCTAATAAAAAAACAATTTCTTTAACATTACAAACATCGTACCAGTCCAACTAGGTATAGAGCCAATGTAGGTTTCTGTCAGAGTAATTTTTCATACGTTTTCAACAATTCGCTGTCACATTCATCATGCTCAAGCATGTCACGTGGTCGTTCAATACAAAATGCAAATTCAATCAAATAATGCCATGCCTTTACTTTTTAAAATATTTCCTATACAACAACTTAACTTTTTATTTTACCATGATTCATTATGATTAAATTTTTTAACTTGTGTAATTAGCCAATGTAAATTATTTGTATATAGCGTGATAGAGTTTTAGTATAAAATAAGGATGAGGATAATCATTTCAGGTAAATATTTATCCTCAGTATACTCGTATAGAGCCAAACTAAAACTGCAGTAATGGAATCTTAAATTTAAAAATTGAAAGAAGTAACCAGAACCTTTTAAAAAAAAAACAAGAGAATTGAATTGACATAATAATATATATTTTTTTAGATTTATATTTTAGAAATAATCGAGAAAGCAATGATACATCAGAAGAATTTTGATTATATTGCTTACGTGTACACTGTACAGGCAGTTGCTGAATGTACGCTGAGGAAATTTTACTAGATCTACTTACATGAATAATTCCCTAGGATGAATAAAAAGACGTAAGAAGGTGAGCGTCGCTGGCGTAGGGAACACGATCCTGGCACAAATTGATTGAGAGCGACATTTGATATAAAATTGTGTTGTGATTGATGCGACCCCGCCTCGAACGCGCTCCGCTAAGTGCTCTGTCGTAGTGTCGCACACACACATTAATACATATCACACAACTATGAGCTCTCATACCCAATAAGAGCGCTTTCCAACAATAATGTACTTACATTTATTATAATCATATTAAAACCTTCATAAGAATTTACCTGCTTGGCACATTATTAACATTCCATTAATGCGTTTGTTATAGAGCAAATTACCTTATGCTCAAAATACACTATTCGACTATTTAAAAATAAATAATTTACCAATATTATTAGATATTATTATATTATTAATTAGATTTTATTATATATTTTGTTTAATAAACAACCAACATTATAAATTTATTCGTTTTCTCCAACGTTTTCATAGAAGAACTTGAGTTAATTGTTAATGTGGCTTATAAATACCTCTGACCATAATCTAAATGTCGGAGTTTGTTGGTTATTTCTACTAGTAGATAGGTGTAACATAATAACCAAATTAGATCTGAAAAATTATACTTGCGGCTTGAAGCAGATCGAATTTACTAGTACGAGAAGAGAATTACACAACCCAATACAAACATTTTATCCTTACTATGTTTGCTTCACTTAGAAACTGACAATTTGTCATTACAGTTTACTCAACTTTCCTAAGCGACCTAAGGAAGATGAAACTTATTTTTTGCGTTGTTCGATCAAAAAACAAAACTTTTCAACAAATTGCTTCACAGGAATTTTTAATTTTCTTCATAATTGAACCGGATCTTTACAAATTTCATCCGGTTTTAAAACCTATCACATTTTAAAGTTTGTTTGTCTTTAATAGATATTTTTTATATGGATTATTTTGTTTGTAGTGCGTTTTGGCAAAGCTGCAAACACTACAAGTATATTTATAAATATAAGTATATTTATAAATAACAGTACAGGGACTGCTAAATAAATAGTAGTACTATCGATGAATGTATCTATAACCAAGAAACATTTATGAATATAGGAATTAAGTAAATCCGCAATAAATACACGTGACAGTAGGTATAGCTTGCAGCAGATCCATCCATCATGCTCTAGATTCGTAACAGGCGTTCCCTGCAAATGTCCCGTGGACATTTATAATACATGCGTTGTCATACACACATAACCATAGACTTACGTAAATCTACATATGTACAACTAACTTTTATGTAGACTTAATAGTTAAATAGACGGATATATCATATCAATACAAAATAAGTATGTTAGTGTAAGTATCTGAATATATACAAAAAAATCAATCTCTTTACTGATTTAATATGTCATTCATTTGCAACAGCTTTTTTAATAAATTTACTTTAAATTCCTATAAAATAAGCTAATGGCAAAAATTTGAAAAGTACTTTATATTTTAAATTCTATTTTAATATCGCGGAAGTGTTACGAACAGGGGCTAGGCCCCATATTTGCTGGAAGCATTACACGGAGCACCCCGCAAACTCATCCTTCAGCAACCACGCCCTGCCAAGGGTGAACGATGACGTGATTTGAACGCGATATATCGCTGTACGGCGTAATATTGTGTCGCGGGACGAACTGATAGCTGGGCCCTTTTAGCAAAAAATAAGGTCACTCGTTTATACGAGAGCAAAGGCTTTAAGTGACAGATACTAGATAAATGTTTTTGCTCCAAAGATAAGAAGAGCATAGCGCATAAAGACGGCGCAAAGAGGTCGGTAAAAAATGTTTGTCATAACTGACGCAAGATAAACGGGGTTTATGCATAAATGTGAATATTGATGTTCAGTGACACGGAGGTAATTATCGCCGATATCGACAAAGTTTTGGATTCTGGGGCATTCCCGTTTCATTATGCAGGAGTGTAGCGGACGCCGCTCGCCAAACTTAGATTGAAGGCAGCGACGCGAGCGCGTGCTTAAACTCTATGTCTGCTCACTTAGACGAAGATTTATAGCAACTTTGCTCTGTGTACAGACTACATTTACACGTATTAGGTACATAACTTAAAGTGCTTATGGAATATCTGCATACCAGCGATGTAACCGTATCTTATCTAATAATAATCTTATCTGATTACAAATTTGTGAATTTGTTCAGACGTGTGAGATAGTTTTTGGAACTGCTACACCTGTTTGAAAAATCTTTAACCACTTGAAAAATACTTTATTTCAAATAGTCATAGGAAAAAAGATCAAAAAGTCTTGTATTTTTTGAATTGGATTCCCACCAGAGGATTTCTTAGTGAAATTTTTGGAATAAATCAATATTTTTAATTACTTATCATAATTTAAAATATGGATAGTTTATAGCAACTTCACAAAAATAAAACCAGGCTTACTTTACCTACCTACACATTTATATTATATTTTATGATCAATCGTTTAACAGTTCATAATAATTTATTTTTCCTTGTAGCCTCGTGCCAAATGGTTTTTTTAGTAATTTTTTTAATAAACCGAAGCCTTATCATACTCGTAGCAAACGGAAGTACGCTTGTGGGCGGCTTCCTTTACCGGCGCGTGCGCATGTCCGCCGATATCCAACACTCACCACACGATCTCATATTACGGACATGTGAACGTGATATGGGGTTACAATAACTTGGAATCCATAGCTAAATCAGGCTTTGAAAATCAATACTCAGTGGGATAATATTTAGTGCTAGCAGCATTACTTCAGGATTTGTTGTATAATAATTTGAAAAAAAAAACTAAATATTTAAAATAATTTTTTTGATAATAAGACAACAAATAGTTTTATTCTTGACAAAAAAACTGGGTTTTTTGCGTCTTCTGTTTTTATATACCTACACACACATGGAAGAATATGAACACTTCAGAATATAAAAGTACATTCTCATTACGGATAAAGACTTAGAAACATTTCTTAAACATAAGAAGTTTTTACTCGTTTCGAAATGGTATATAGGGATATTACCTACTGCTAATTCCCGCAACATTCAAAACAAGCGCGCGCTATAATAAACAGTTAAAAACAAATGGAGAAACCTCACAATTGCTCTAATTACTGCCTCCGTTACCAAATCACGAGAAAATTCACGCCCTCGACCCTCCACATTACAATGAAGGAATGGAAGAAGCCTGTGAAAAAGCAAATTAAATTAATTGTGATGTAAACGAGGGTAAGCCAAGCGTAGTTCGTACTATAAATAATAGATGGCGTTCCGAACCGCACCCCTTCTGTTGGCTGACTATAAAAGTTGTCGTTGACGTCCGCTCATAAGTACCATGAATAGCCCCATTTTTATGAGAATTCAATTAATTAATTTACTGGGTATTTTGGATTATTGCTCGATAAAATGGGCTGCAATAAAATTGTTTTATTTATAGCCAGCGATCGATAGGTCGGTTTGCTGAAACATATACATGGAAATTGATATATAACAATTTTATTACTACACAATGTAATTCTAAAACGTAAAATTTCAAAAATTTTAGCTAATATTTTATAAAAAAAATTGTCAAAACAAATATCAAGAAACATTAGTTATTAAAAGCAAATGTCAAATTATGCAGCCACTGTCAGTCGGGAACTTAGGTCACATAATACCCAAACACCACTTATTGCAACTGAAATACCCTGAAAAGATGTTCGATCGGTTTGTATGAAGCTTTACAGCGGTCTATTTTCATCGCCATCGACCAAACTCACGATAACGTTTCCGTACATTTATGCAACGTTACTTATACCAGTCTAATACGTACATTGTTACTTACCTAGCAACTATTTTTAAATCCAACATCGTTAAAAGGGCGTTACACCGCCATTAATACTAGTTTGTCGAAACTATGAAGCCTTTCGATATTACTTTATAAAATCATATTCAAATCTTGTACTTACGTGTGTTAGATTGAGTGTTTACTGAAACCAACGAAATCAATCAACTTAGTCACAATTTTACAGTTTGGTAATTTTCAGATTTTAAATTAGATTTCTCCATGGTCAGGCTTAATTTTTTCTTAAGACATTATGTTACTGAATGAGTTTGCTTATATAGATATCAGAATAAAGAAGAAAGAAGAAAATGAAAAAAATTAACTAGGCTTCTCATTCCCGGTTACTCACTCAACCTGGGTGTGATGTGTGCACTCGTTGCTCAGCCCATCACAACCTCCTTGAGTGAGCGATCGTGGATGTAGTTCCACCGGAAAAGATACAAGAAGACAGAAGATTTAAAAAAGAAGACACCATCAAGACACTGAGATAATTTAACTGGATTTTTGTTAGAATTGCAAAAACATATATTTTGAATATATATATACTTAACTTTAATTTTCCTCTCTTCTCAATGGTATTAAAAAAATGTACATTACAGACTTCAAGAATTAATTTTAGTATATGCCGTATATGTTACAGATACGACTTTGCACTTAATTCATTGCACAAAAGCCGTTGTTCTTTCTATAACATAATCGCTTGAAATCTAACAAATTAAATTATTTATAAAAAATCTTCTTTGAAGTCGGTTAAAATTTTTTCTTAAAATAATTAAATATAAGTTTAATTTTAAAAATCAGAAGGTACCTACATTAAAATGACGTCATATTGAAATTTAATACAACATAAAAACTGGATGCATCATTTCATTAGAAGGTTAAAACATAACAAGTGATCTTGCAAACGATCATTAACCATCAGCGTCCAGATACCTGTGCCGCGTAGAAATATTGATAGAAAAAACTATCGGCTGAAACCGGCAAATAAAAATAGCTCCACGAACATACAGAAAACAGGCGCACTCCGTGATTTATACGGTACGGCTACCGATTCGGCGGTTTACGATATCCGCGACGGAGTTCACGATACATCGGCCCGAGTACCGCTTGATTTGTCAAATTTATTAGATAGCAAACGTTTGGACAGTAGGCAAAAACACTAATGTTATCCACACAATGTTACACGATAGGAAATCTATTTGTCCTCCCAAAAGAACTTATTAACGTAAAGTGACACGTTATTATATACAAAATATTGTTTGTTCTCTAATACTAAACTACAAAGGATTTTATAAACATTTATAAATTTTATTTTGTAGAATTAGTAGAGTAAAATCGATAACTTCCCGGATTCCCTATATTATCGGGAAGATAGAAATACACTACACAATTCATAATTGCTGTACACAAAAGCTACTCCGAGGTAAGGCAACGAGCGTCTTCACTTGACGAACAGAAGTTCTCGACGAAGATAATCAAGCGGTACACAATCACTAAGCCCCATTATCTTCCTGTTACACCTGGCCGCTTGATTTGCATTCGTAGTGCATTTGATAGCCTACTGTTTCACACTTAGACGAGATTGTGGGCTCGCCATTTAGATTTGACTGCATCCAAAGACGTATTATGTATAGGTACTCGTAGTAACTAGTGGTCGTTGAAATAAACTGGAAGCATTTCTCTTTATAGCTATTGTAATAAACGTTAAAAACATTACTATTATATTATTTAACCCCAATACCAATTTAAAACTTAAATGGATTTTTAAGTTTCTTGTGCACTACCCAATAAATATATTACAGAATAAAAAAATTGCTAATGTCAACTTTTTGTTAACTGTGTACTGATGCCCGTAGTCAATTACGATCTATCTGAAATAGTACTAACGTTCTACCTAAACTTTCTACATATAACTATGCAAATATTGTTATGCAAAAATGTTCATCACTTTACACAATTTATCCAAGGCGGTCTTAACAATCCAAGATGCGCACAATCCCGTGTCTTACCATGTGTCTGTGCTAACGGCCTGGTTGATCCGAAGCCCTGGCAACTCGCACATTCATATCGGCTGCCAACAGCCTACGCAGCTTAGCGACACCTGTCTCTGCTTGCTACGCCGTAGACATCTACATGCAATCACGAAAACTTGTTTGGATATTAGGCAATAGTTCTCACTTAATAACTCTAGCGTAGGTAGGTGTAAATGTAGGTAAGAACCTAATACTTTTTTTGATTATTAGGTTTTATCCAAATACCTACCTCGGCTGTGGTGAGAAACCCGTACCCAGCAATGAGACATAAAGAGAATTGAAGGCATCAAATTCAAGTTGTATTTTTTTCAAGCTTAAGTTATTCAAGAAAAGAAGCAAACTGAGTGGTTGGTTATAAGGTGGTAAGGTGAAATGTGTTGTTTGCCGAAATTATGCGACTTTTCAAATTATAAAGGTAATAACAGGTTTATTAAAAGCATTCAGCCATAATGGCGATGGTGTTGTACGGTTGTTAGGACGCGGGGTCGGTAATTTGGCAACTCGACGTCAACGGTATTGCGACTCCAATTTCGTGGTGACAACGTGTTACTGGAATAATTTTATTACCCACACAAGATGTGGAACATCACACTCGTTAACTTGTAAAAAATGTATGCGTTTAATAGAATAAAAGCGTTATATACTCGTAACAAATATTTTTTGTCGAATTTTCTGTTATTTAACGTTCATAAAAGTGAAATAATTTTTTTTATATAATTAATTATAATCTCCAAAACGTATTGCATAAAATAATTTTGTGATATGTGAATATTTACAAATTGGTGAAGGAAATAAATCAATATTTATTTTAACAATAAATAATTGTCGCTGAAACGAATGTTAGATGCGAGTCATCCAAGCAATTCGAAAGATACAAACTCCAAACCTGCATCGTTTGACTCAACATTTTACTTGCATCAGTTCCAACCATATTATTTGGCCGTAGTTTGGGCTCTACAATCAGAACTTTGTGCTCCCATGTCCAGTAATTAATGAAGTTGTTTGCTTTCAATTGAAAGGTATCACTAAACTATGTAAATGATCATGTTGATTGTTAAACTTTGCACTGTTCAATGTTCACAGAAAACTTTAGATAATACAATGTTGTTCTTAGAGACACAGACGTTATGAAAATATATATTTGCTGTCAATATTCCTACATGAATTTATAATATACAATATGTACATGTTTATATGTTATTAAATTATCAAAATTCTTTATTGTTGTTAGTTTAACCGCACTTGTGTGTAAATGTAGCATTTAAAATTCTTTCGTACAAAAAGACCAAGAAAATAGTTCCGTCCACTCTTACAAAGCTAGGTAGATCATTCAACTCTACTTTGCAGATTAAACGGAGAGGTTGCGAAATAGTGAAATCAATTTCGAAACGTAAGTAAACGAGAACCCAGAACAAATTCGAGGGCCGGCACTAACCATTGAGGGAACGAATGGTGCTTGGTTACTGCGAACATCTGCATACTGTGAGTTGTTTACCGTCTCGGGCTAGTCTCAAGACAATTTATTTGAAAGGTGTCGCGGCGCAATCCACTCTGCTGCGATCTTGCCCGACACCCGATACAAATAACGATCTACAAATACCTCTGAATAAATCACTTCGGACGTACTTACTACTACTTGATCCATTTGCCTCATCGTACGTGACTTTAAACAATATGTCGTGCGAGGTAACTAACGATCATGTTGTGGTATTACGCTGATAGCCAAAACGTTTGTTAGCAAATACCTCATCTTTGCTTTTAAGACATAATCTACCAGGTTTTTACAAATTTCTTAGATTGCATGATATTGCAAGTAATTCCTACTATAATATAATCTTCATTACGTTACATACACTTAATTTAACATGTATACTGTACGTTGTCTTACATTACCGAAGACGAAATTCATAATTAAAATAGATGGCGAAATAAACCGAAATCGCGGTTTATCCGAGCTCTTATTTATATTATTTTGGAGATGGAGCGAAACGACATCGAAATTTACTTAATTACGTTGTAAAGATACAGATCTGAATAAAGTCCGAATAAGCCTATGGCCCGGATTTAGCGGGCGATCCCGATCATCACATCGAAGTACAGATAATAAAATTTATAAGTATATTTTTTCATTACATATTCGTGGCTGTTAATAAATTATTTATTGAAATCTATTTCTGCAACACTTTTAATAACATTGCTAAAAACCTCAATTGTATGTACTACCGTGTAATGGAAAATTTGAAATTTAGATATCAACTGATCAAATTACAGATAAAAAGATATGTACCTATGTCGTATGACTATCCCAATTTTCTAGATCATAACAACAGCTAATTCATGACTGTTTGTTCCGCATATTTGTTTTTATATAAAAAAAAACTAACCTAAAAAGTATATATTTAACACACCCTTTGTTAATATTTTGGTAAGTTTAGTTTAAATAGTTTAAGAAATAAAAAAAACTGAAGTCAAACTCAAAAGGAAGAGTATCCTTTAGAAAGGACTTTGACACTATTTCACACATTGATATATAGCTAAATATATTATGTAGCTGTTTTTGATATTCGTAGTAGGTAGTTATTATCCCTCAATAACATTCACATCTTGGATAAGATGCTACCAGTATACATGTTGTTACTAGCTATTGTTTGAATAAGATATATGTCGATATGATGAATCGTCAATACTCCGGCTACTTACTTTTACTTGAACTGTGTAATTCTAATCAATTAATTCTTATCTATCTAGTATTCCCTAGCTGTACTAAAGTTCTGATCGATCCTCAGAATGAAATGGAGTGTTCTATTGCGACACACGGTGCAGTCTCAATCTCGTTAGCGGCCGTAGTGGGACGTCGCCGACTGAAATAGAAAACGCTGGTGATTAATTGCCAATTACTCCAACTGTCGATTAATCGCACGCCCACTTGTGCTAACATAAAGTTTTAATGTAATTTTTTCTTCTAAAAATATGATAAGATCGAGGAAAAATATAAAGTAAGGCAACTGAAATGTTGTCATTTATTCAGAGCAATCTTTATTTTTATTAGTGTTAAGCCTAGGTACCGAGGAAACGAAGGCCTATAATGTTCAACTTTATAAAAAAATATTAAATTGTATTTTCATTTGAAAACTAACTTTAGCTTCGTGATGCTAATAGAATGGGCTATGATCAGCCAATTTATTTTGGAACACATTTAATTCTAGATTTTTATGCATAAACCAATCCTTGGTATTAAGAGACTCAACATCACTATTTAATAATAAATTTACCATAATTATCTCCGAACTGTTATGACTTATGATTTATCAACGGACTACAGTGCCGTCCACTGTTGAGGAGGTATCGCCTCTCGTAGGTGAGAAGGATGCTGGCCGAACTAAGGAGCCTTAATTTTTGTCAATTATCTGTATATTATGTATACGAAAATTAAAAGAATCAGTGTATATCGTTAACTATACTATAATATTATAAAATCAACAATTATTTTTCCTTAGCGTAAAACGGTACCGGAACTTTAAACGTTTTCTCCCTTCGAATCCCATAACGAGTTGACACCACGCAGTTCGAAGTCCCCAGCACTGAAATTGTAATTTGCCTTGATATAATCCAATATTTAGCATGGTGTAATTGAATATTTTTCCAATTTGTCGCGCGTAATGGGGCAAGATTGAGTTGACGGTCCCTGGCGAGGGGCACGACACTGCGACGTTTCATCTTCACGCATAATTTTGCCTTTTCAATTAATTTACTTACTAAAAAAGATGTTTTGTTTAAGTTTTTAAAAATATATTTGGTTATTTTATATCCAATGTATTGAATGCTCAAACTATATGTGTGTCCATTTTTCACCTTATACGTTACGTATACGTAAAATTTTATGTAACCAATTATAAATAATAATCATCCGAATTACTTACTATAACGTAAAGACGTACTTACTATAACGTAATAAACGTAAGAATAAGTACTCGTATCTACTATAAAAGTTTTTGTAAACAAAATGAAATAAATTTGCTTTCATTTAGTAAATACACCTTTCGATTTGTGCTGAAATTTCATCAAGTTGTCCGAACCTATTCATAACAGAAAAAGTTTTTCGATGAAAAATTTAATGAACGCTCGCTCAACCACGTCTAGCGATGGCTGCAACTATATCTATAGTTTCGACATTTTTCTCGTTCTTTTTAGTATTAAAAATCAAGCTAGTGTGCAATTTTGGTAAATGAAAAAAGGTTACGACGTACAGCGAGTAATAATGGAAATTTCGTACAATTGAAAATCTCATGCTGTTTTAATTAAGTATAAAGACTTTCCACAACAATACTAAAAGATTGCGAGACAAATTTTTGCGAATGTAATTCTTTATGAAAATGTGCTGTATAAAGAGTTAAAGATTTTATTTTTAATAATTTTAAACCCAAATTTATTAGTATCCGGAACATTGCGTATACATATATCAGAAAATGAATGCTTGTCATGTCCTTTCGCCAATACGGCGGATTACTGCCTCAATTCAGTTCCGCATACTTCATGCATGTCACGCGTTTGTACTAGTCACGACAAAACGGTCCCATCTTTCACAGCGCTCGTCCCAAATAAGTGTATAACACTTCATATAAAGACCCTATAATCATATCCCATCGATCACTATCAAAACGCGGCTGCTTTTTGCAGTTACACCATTTTCAAGAACCGTAAATATAATAGCGCTAATATAAAACATAAAAGCCAAGTAAGGATGCATACAAACTTGAACATTATTTACCTACTTACTACAGTTTGACATTATTATGTATTAACGTATATATTCGGTTATATTAAGTATTTGCAATCGCAAACTCATTGTATTTTCATATCTACCTAGGCCATAAACCTCGAATATAATATGTATGTATGTATTCCCTTTAGTCCAGTAATAATCGCCTTATCATAAAAAGAAATCCCATCTTGATTGCTTATTCAAATATTTACTCGATGAGGTACTCGTAAATAAATGGAAGCAAGAAAGTTTGTCAAATTACTATCAAATGTTAGAATAAAATGTGTCCTACATCACCAATATTGTAATGTAAAGCTACAATTCCAAGTTTATGTTTCTTCATAGCAATATAAGCGATTGTCACGAGCAATTAAATTTTACAGTTCCTTCCACGATTACTGGAGTTTCATCACCGGTTTACGATATTCGTGTTATTGCATTTTGACGCAGAGTCGCCGGAGACGTCGGTCTACGTCACGTCGGCTCATTCCAGAGGCGTTCGGCACTGGCATACTAATACTCGTATTCCCTGCGAGCGATTCCATGTAATTCCACTCAGTACTCCACAAATTGAGCGCCAACCAGAATCGTGAATATGTTACAATAACACCCGTAGCAGCGGACGGCCCAGAAATACCTCACAGTAACAGAATTCATCTCGACGTAATCCCGCCGCTCCGTCGAATGCATTCGTATCAATCGTACTTATACAAACCGACGGAATATCTGTAGGTACGAGTATAATTTTAATTCATTTATAAAGGAAAATACATTTACCATTTTCTATCTATCTATCTATCTTTCATAAATATCCACTTCGTAAGTGGTTATTTCTGAAAGTCGTAATTTCTTTTAGAAATACCTATACCCGGATCAATCAAAAAGTGATGAATACGATTTTTGTTTATGTACGTTGTATTGCAACATATGATTCAGCCGCAATAATTTGCTGCCGCCTGAGGCTAAACAAACTCAGCTTATCGCTCGGCATAAATTGGCAACACGTCGTAAGGCGACCCGTACTCCGCTTGCCGCACCGACTTTATCAGCAGACTCTCGTAAACCTCGCTCGCTGTTATTGCGGCTCGGCGACATTTTTCGAGACTTTTTTCATATCGCAAACACCGCCTGATTGTTGCTCGAACCGACGTCGGTATCGCCGCCAGTCGAAGCGCGTAAACGATTTGGCTAGCGTCGATAAATATATCTATTTGGCAATGTACGCCCGCTTCGGCCCGGTATCAACTGAAAAAGCGCGCCGCCTTGAGCACTGGCGTAATTAGAGGCCAATCGTAAAACGAAAGGGTTGCGCCCGGAACGTCCCATCTGATAATGAGTGCTACTGGCGCCGCTCCAGCCGCCGCTCATATTAGGCAGCTCTTTCCGCTGCTATCGTTACGACTTTTACACTTTTACGAGTTGTTTAGTTTACAAAACCGGCTGTGTTCGAAAGCGTGCACTGCCAAATGCTAGTTCGCGGCTCACCGCGCGCGGCCTGCTCCCTAAATATCCAGCTACGTGTTAATGAGATGCACGTTTCAGCCTCGTTTGGCATTGCAAACCCGCCACCGGTACGCAGCCTTTGCTTTAATAATAATTATTCCCTTTTGGAACTCGTAGTTCAATTTCCTATTATATTATAAATACTTCTTTAGCCATGGGTTTCATGTAAAAAAATCCAGTACAATCTACAAAATTTAAGTAATATTTCTCTAAAAGTACTACAAGTGTTTTCTTAGTATTATAATCGTAATAAACAAGTTCCTGAACCCCTGCACCTATTCGTACTATCAAAAAAATTACAAAAAGTAATTCTCAAAATGCGACCAAATATCAACTACGGACATACGTAATTAATAATTGAATAAAAATAATAAGAAGATCTATGATTATTTATGACATTATACTGGTATCATTATTATATGATTCGAATATGATAACAACAAAAAGCAATCCCAAATAAAAGCGTATCGCTCGACAGCTTCCGCTAAAACCAACTTAGTATCCGTTTACAATAAGACAGGCCTTTTTTCTTCCGATGATATCAATTTTGTTCAGTGGCTCTTAATTAACATTTTGTTTTCTTTCTTTACAGGTGAGTGAGATGCTGAATACAAAGACCGCAGGCTCAAAGACAAAAAAGAATATTACGCCGTTTTCAATTCGAACACACAGAAGAAAAAATATGATCTGCACTTTTGTAAACGCAAATGAGGTTCGCTTTGAAACGTAGGACTTAATTTAAATACGTTGTTGAACAACCGCATGTTCACTGGAAGATTCCCAATGAAAGAAATACTCAGATACTTTGAAATAATAACATATTCAATTAGTACTATGTAGATATTTTACTCATGCCTAACCAGGCCCAGAAATAAGATACTATGTGCTAACTAAAATCCAAGCTGAAGTTCGCTAGCGATCAAGTAGCCGAGCCTCCTAATGATAAGTGGTCACCATCGCCTATAAACAGAGGCAACAGTAATCCAATGCATTCTCGGCTTTGCAG
>DWQK01001150.1:0-16691 GCA_018231225.1 Noctuana stator
AAAAGGGCGCCTAAAGCCGATGTACCGTATTATTTGACGTTCATCCAGTGTATACGTGTACCTTATGATGAATTAAAGTTTTTGAATTTGAATTTCAATATGTACTATCTCTAATTATCTTTATATTCCAACGTTTGAATTTAAAAATTCTTTCTTTTTTTTTTTCTTCTTGAATGGCATCACGCTATTTGCGCATCGCCAAAATTCTTTCTTTTATAAAAGTGAAAATTTTATCCCAATTAACTTAAGTACGTTTGGTTTATAGCCTGTATAGACAATCTCTTTAAGTACACAGTCCTAAACATTTCGCGATAATTTCTTTTAGACAGTATTCATTGTGCGATGTACCTTATCTAATTTATATTTAATACTGAAGGTTCGCGGTTGCGTTCGATATGAACTGAAGTGACGTTTTGTTAATGATTCCAATCGTGTATTGATCGTCCGAAAATAACAGGAACTTTCATGTACTCAAGGTTTTTTATTCTTCACTACACTTTCCAACTTTGAGAGTCAACGTCATTAACTCTCTTGACACTAAAAAGAAACCGACTGATAAATATAATAATATATCGAAGATTATTTAAAGGCATACAGAGACAGTATGAAAAATGTCCGTGATCAAAACAAATCAAAAATAAATTATTCATGACTAGTTGTGCCCTGCGGTTTCACCCGCGTTAAAAAATTTTTCCCAACATTTCCCTTCACTGCTCTGTTCCTATTGATTGTAGCGTGATGAAAAGTATACTATAACTAGCTCAGGAGTATGAAAAATAGTTGTACCTACCAAGTTTTGATAAAATCCGTCGTGTAGTTATTGTTTCTATAACGGTTGTACAAACAGACCGACAAACAAAAATTTTACTGATTGCATTTGTGGCATCAGTATCGATCCCTAATCACCGCCTGATAGTTATTTTGGAAAAATATTTCATGTACAGAATTGACCTCTCTACAGATTCATTATAAGTATAGATACTCGTAAGATGTTTGCATACACTGATATGAACGTTAAATAATACAGTACATTACATCGGCTTTAGGCGCTCTTTTGGATAAGGTAGACCGGGAGAAAAAAGCGAGCGGCAAAAAACTCTCGGCATTCTTTTAAAATCACATCTATTAGTAACAAATTATTAACTATGCAATATAGCGTGTATAGGTGTGTGTGTGTGAAAGCCTTTAGTAAATTTATATTTAACCACAAACCTGTGTGGTTGCGTTTGATACCAGATACTACGCTTTATATGCTAACGATGCTATTTTAGAATTGATAGTTCAAAATTTCACGAATTTTAAAGGATCTCATGGATTTTAAAGGTGATAGGATACACACGATAGACACAAAGCATAGGTTCCCAAAGTTTTTTTCTCGTAGAACAATTTAAAAATTGTACGGGCTTCCGTAAATTAACGCATATAACGCCAGATACAATAAACTGCAAATTGTATACTAAATGCTATGAACAATAAATTTCACTTCATAACAATCAGCCAATCTTAATTGAGTTCCATATTTTATGATAGAAATAACTGATTGCCCTCTCATCGGTTCTTACTAACGTGGAACATACACAAATTGTTAGATTTATAATGGCAAAGCTAGCTCCATTTGCACACGCTAATTGCTTCAGAACTGCAAATGAATACAAATAGTGATTTTACGTAAAGTTGTGTTAATCCGTGTGTTAAATAACAAGTCGTATTACAGACAGATGTGGAACAGGGGATGCGATCATGGGCGTAGCCACGGTGAGGCAGAAAGAGGTTTTGCTCCACCTTGGCCCCGACCTGTAAGGTACTTAATCAAACTTAAAATTCTTTTTGAGGTATAAAGGGAAAAAAGCCGGCCTTTGTAACCTGTATAAATTTATAAAAAGCTTTAAATAAATAATCTTTGACTGTAATGTGCTGAAGAGTTTTCAAACACTCTACGCTTTATGTTAGCCTAGTACTCAGGAGAAATAGTGGCGTGGAGGTAAATTTAGCGATTAGGAAGATAATGGGGTTTTACCTGCGGACGGGTGATTTATCTTGATTTTGCGCTCAGCAAGCAGTGAGGTAGGTTGGACGAATTAAAAGTTATACATACCTGTAACATTCTGTCATATTTTGTTAAGAGTGCGGAAATAAATAGCTATTTTACATCCTCATCATAGACCAATCATTATCCATTGTTATTAATTCATATAAATATTTTATTTTCTTTTTACTAGATAGAAATTCGTGAAAGGCACGTACGTATTGAATAAAATAGTTGATAAATAAATGGTTGATATTTTGGATTGTATTATTATTATTTGGATGGACAGGAATGGACAGGACAGGACTGAGACTTGACCTAAGAGCCACTGCGATCAATTTGATCTATATAGTGAAATCACTTCGCATATTAGCAAAAGTTTTGTAACGATTCATTCAGACCTGATTCGTTCTGAGCACAGAACGAGTCAGGTCAGAATGAATGATTACAAATTAGAAGAAAGAGCACTTTAACACTAATTTAAAAGGAACGAATATAGGTAGGTAAATTATTGGATACCAAAATAGCATACTTTCAATTCCCCAGTAATTTTTAGCGTGGAACGTTAACCGTATGAGCAAAATCCGGAAATTTGTGGCGTTGCTTCGGAATCAATCACGCTTAAACGGCTTAAGCGTCAGCTTAAACTGAACGAACTTTTAAAATATATTTATGCTTTTGGTGCAAATGAGTTTTATATTCGCTGTCCTGCATTATTTTATTTGTTTGTTGCAGTGAGAGAGTGAGTGAGTTAAATACTCGCAATTCAGAACCCATCGTACAAAACATGAGAAAGCCAGAGTTTTATTAAATTACTTTCTCTTATCAGTTTTTAAACTTCCTATACATTTCTGAAATATTACAGCGTAAATCGACACAAATGAGTGTTGCATCATTATTTTATTTAACTGAATCACAGACGAATCATCCAAATAAGCTGATTAAAGCATTAATGCTCCCGCGGAACTACAATGCGTTTAATGAAACGGAATTCTTCTGAAATGCGTCAGTTTCGTTTGCGGAACGTTCATTTATTTTTAATGGTGGTTTACTGAAAATTGCGTTAAGGCGAGGATTTCCGGATAAATTATGCTTTTCACTGTATTTTATTTGTAGATCATACAGAATACGCAATCTCGGGTGCCCAACCGCACTCTAGCGGTGACCAAATCGGACGGGTGACCGCTAGTGGTAAATTTCATGCGCGCTTTCGTGCTTCGGAGGGCACGTTGTGGTGTCAGCCCCGGCTGCTGTCGATACTATCTGCTAATAACAGTCGTTAAACCTAGTCGGAGGCTTTTTGGGTCAATCGCTCCCTCACGTCATGTAGGTAGA
This sequence comes from Noctuana stator, assembly GCA_018231225.1. Taxonomy (NCBI): domain Eukaryota; kingdom Metazoa; phylum Arthropoda; class Insecta; order Lepidoptera; family Hesperiidae; genus Noctuana; species Noctuana stator. The sequence goes on from DWQK01001150.1 coordinate 3,362, forward strand.
TATCAATGCCGGTGGCGGTGATAACTTGCGCGCACACTATAGCAAAAAACTAAGCTAAGTTCGCTAAGTTAAGTCGCTTATTCTTCTTATTCTTTTGATAAAACTAAATAGTTATATACAATTATTATAATTCGCGTTACGAAAACAACCGTCGTCATAATTGTCGCGCAAATTGAAATGGGCCCCACACAGAAAGCACCAGCTTTCAAATAGAAAAAGAAACATCAAAATCCGTTCACCCAATCGAAAGTTATGAGGCAACAAATATAAAAAAATGCAGTCCAATTGAGAACCTCCTTCTTTTTTGAAGTTGGTTGGAAAGCAAGGATTGTGTAAAAAAGGTAGTGATAAGAATAACTTTTGGTAAAAAGCAAAGATTCAACATTATGTGTGGGCGAGGCGCACCCCAGGGCGCAACTATCGGGCCCCGTGACACTAGTGCTCCATAAATCGCTATCGCAGCGCCATCTATTCGTGTTAGACTAATAACTGCGATCGTTTCGAGGGATGGACTGCTAAATCGTCCCTTTGATAGAGGATAACTGGAAAAATATCGGTTATTATGTTGAAAGGGTGGGTTCTTGTTCCCTGAATAACTTTTCTTGTGGTCGGTTTCGCTTAGCTTTGGTTTTTAACTTTTTTTTTCGTATTTTGGGAGTTTTCTGGTAGAATAACTGCAATAGAAATGATGACAGTAAGCCAGCGTGGTTGACTATAGCCTAAACCCTTCTCATATATGAAAGCAGACCTGTGCCCAGCAGTCAGACAATGGTAGGGATGATGATGAAAATTAAACTTTTTATTATTGTTCACAAAAAACTAAAAAAAAGAATAGTAAAAGACATGCTGGACACTTGGCAATAAGTAGTTACTACAACCCATAGTCATCCACGTTGAACTTCAAATAGGAGAGAAGTCCTATCTGAGACCATACGTCCTCCACGTTGCTACTCATAAGGACTGAGATGGCTTCAACCCTTTTTTATGTCCCACTGCTGGGCACGAGTCTCTCCACAAAACCGGGGAAGGCCTGTAGCAAACTCCACCACGCTGCTCCAATGCAGATTGGTGGAGAGTAAAAAGTTCATTGAATTGTAATTTTTTTTGCTTACTTGATCCCAATATGTAAGTTAAACTTTGACAGTTATGAATATTATGTAGTTCTGACAGACTGATGATGTGATGATGAAGAAGTAGAAGAGCGGTCACTGAAATTTTTTAACAGAACAAATTAATAACTTAATGTACCTCATTATATTACATTATGTTTCACATTGTTAGAATTGTCATCAATTGCGCTGTAATAAAACACTATTTTTTGGAATGGCGGTAGTAGGTCTCGAGGCTCACAATTTTTTTTTCTTACGCTATTACTATATTGTTTTAAGAGCGTTATTTTACTGTTATTTTATTTAAACTTTCGGTAAATTATGTTTCATATTTGCAATAAATAAAAACTCCTTTGAGTCAAGGTAGAAAAATACTCCTTTTATGTACCCTCTCGTATGCTTCTTTACATACATTTTATTGCAACAAAATACACATATATTATGCAGGTCAGGTATATTTGTCATCATAATGTAGATTCAACGGACTGAAAACATGAACGCCATTATTTTACAACGTCTCTTGCTTTTAAGTTTGGGTCGCGTCCAAATGGTTTCTGTATGTTGCCTACGAAGTCTAGGGATCAATCTAGACTGTAGCTTAAGATAATATCTGGAACAAGAAAAATAATATTTTGTATAATTATATCTAATACCTGTAAACGAACAATTCCTGTAGGTTTATACCTACAATGTATATTGGTATGTAATCTGAATCTCGGAAACAGCTCAGTTGTTTACGAGATTCAGATTTTAGAAACAGTTTAGTTGTTTTCGTGACAAGAATAGCTAAATAGTTATTAATATAAATTGTTAAATCGCTCGTTTAAAAACGCTTTAATTCCTACAAGCTGAAATACTATTAACTCCCTTTTTCTTCACTTTTCCGCATTCATTATGCGCATAGATTCTGGATGCAGTTTCTATCTTGAGTTCTTAGCAAGACTACTATTAGGACCAAAAGCACTGAGATTTCGTCAGGGTAAAAGCAGGTTTATTGAATTTATAACATTTTAACTTATTTTAACTTATTTCCTGCTGTTAAAATAATTCTATGAAAATAATCTTGTAATTACGTAACTTAATTATGTAAAGTACATATATTATGTAATTCAAACTTCAAACCAAATTGAGACGTATAAATTTAGTCCGTTTCTATATGCACGATTGCTTATTTAGCACATTAAGGGAAAAACACAACTTTGTGCTGAATATCTATCCTTATATGAACTATAGTATGGTGACTGAAGGCCAAGCTGTGTTTTGTTTACTCATGAGCTTATACACTTTAAGATATTTAGGTGAATAGCGTTGACCTTACATAATGAGATGTTGCAATAACATAAATGGAAATGATTGATATTGGATGCTAATTTGCATCGCTATGGTCTGGTTGAAATAAGAATACTTCATTAATTATGTACGCTTTTTTAATTACGAGCTGTACCTACGTTTAAAAACATTAGATTGGTTTTATGTTTGTCTTTTTCTTCAACCATTTTTTTATGTCGCCGCACTGCTGGGCATGGGTCTTTCCCCACAACCGGGGAAGATCTGGAACACACTCCACCATTAGTGGAGAGAATGGTGGTGTCTGTATGACTTTACATAAAACAAAATTGCAACTTATTACCAGGATGAGCGGTAGCGATTCCAAGTTTAATAATAGTGGTACACATGAATATATAATTTGCACTCGCCTCGATATCGGAAATATCTCTTATCCTTTTTCAAAATTCCTCTCAATATTAACCTATCACTATTCTACTGCCGGACACGGATCACTTCTCTCTCTATACCTACGAGTATACTTAATTTTCAACGAGTGCCGACAGTTTCTTTCCGACAGCTTTTTTTACCTTAGCCAAAAGAGCGCCTAAAGCCGATATACCGTATTATTTAAGGTTCATCCAGTGTATACGTGTACCTTATGATGAATAAAAATTTTTGAATTTGAATATATCTAAAAGCTTGGTTTGTTAGCTATTGTAAAGCGAAGGTTAGACGTTAAGGCGTACTGTGATCAGTCAGTATTTACGAGTATCAGATTTAATGGTATTTACTAATCGTGTAAATAAGTATGTAATTGTATTTATTGAACATCTAGCCTTCAGATGGTGCTATACAAATAACTACGAGTACTGCAATAAGTACACGTGTTTACTGTCCATGGGTTGTCAGATAGTTGGACCGACAATTACATGCAATGGTTGCAGGAAATTGCTTTCAATGTTGATGTATGACGAAATAAAGTTAACACGCAAAACAAGAGTAATATATCACCGCAGATAACATACGAGGACCATTACGTCTATACAAATTGTACGTGATATGTCACTTCCTGCGTAAAACACCTACTGAATTTGAAGCATCCATGTTTATGAAATATAAAATAGTTAACTTTTATTTATACATAAACCTATTATGAAATGCTTTGAATGTGACGGGTCGACACACAGCCTGTTAAACCGATAATCGTAGAGAATTGTAAGTTGGTGTGGGTCAAAAAAGGGGTGAAAAACGCGGGCAAAGTTTGTATGGGACAACGTGGTTCCTTGGTTAACTATGAAGTCCACGTGGACGAAGTCGCGGGTATAAGCTAGTTTAAGTACAAATTATTTAAACAGTTAATACCTACACTGTTGTAGATACATGGAACGTCTGTGGAGTGTAAAGCAAATTTGAAGGAATAATATACAGATACGACGAACGGTCTTGATTGAATTTAGAGCTAGTGAGTACATTAGGGTACACATAGGTACTACACGGAAACTATCTTTATCTAAAAATAATTGGAAATTTTTATGTATGTTAGCACTTTACAACATAGCATTTCGTTCAAAAATCTTTATTTTGATCTATTGGCCTTAAAGCTCCACTGAAAAATGCTAAGTTAATCTATTAAATTGCAATGGGTAGAGTAATTTTAATCGTCAACACGTCAAGAGACAAAGGTTTGTAAATTTTGATATACCCATTAAGGTTCAAACACATCGTGAACAATGAATATGGCGTCGGTAACTCCTTAGTACCTACCATCCTTCCTTTTGGTCTATTAAACTTTTCAACAAAATCAGAAACTTTCGAAAATAAATCAAAACATGCAAAACTGCTGAACGCTTTTGTAACTTTAAATAAATGATCCATCTACATTTGAGTGACATTCGATTGAAACATCGTAACTCTGACCGCATGAATATTAAGAGATATTTTGATATTGGCTACGCGGCAGCTGAACCCAGTGTAATGCCTAGTACACACGAAGACACGAGGTACGTTTCACATAAATAATACTCCTAAAATCGATTCTAATATAGACGTTGTTTTTATTTCAACATTTTAGTTGATTTGATATTTGTCTAGTTATATTAAACTAGCTGTGCCACGCGGATTCACCTGCTTTTAGAATAGTAAAGTAATTCTTGATAAGCTATACACTTCCTCATGAATGTAGCTATCATATACAAAAAGAATTTTTGAAATCGGTCCTGAGTTCGGTAGTTCCTGAGATTAGCGCGTTCAAACAAACAAACTGTTCAGCTTTATATTATTAAGCGTAGATAGAAACGAGACTACGTAGTGTGTCTAACAAAGTAATTGATACACAAACATAATTTTGTTGTATCTGTAGGTAGGAATGCGATTAGGCATTATGAGAAAAACTAGCTACCGAAAGTGCCTTCAACCCTTTTTATGTCCCACTGCTGGGCACGGGCCTCTCCCCACAACCGGGTAAGGCCTGGAGCATACTCCTCCACGCTGCTCCAATGCGGATTGGTGGCTACCGAAAGTACATGCTTAAATTATAATAAAAAAGTAAGTTTGTGATTAAACCGCATGGGAGCTGCACGACGAGGTCCAGCTATAGCTTAACTAAGAGTAGGCATATAATTATAATAATGATACACTTAGAAATCGAATAACAATGAAATTTATCTCTCTCAAGGTAACACACCCCTTAGTTCTTGCGACATCGAACACCTGACTAGAAGGAACATTTAATAAAATCGCCTTTTAATTGACGACTAAATTTGGCCTAGTTGCGGTAATAGTTGCGGTATGGTCGAGACAAATCAAGTGTGATTTATGTCGACAGAAATTGGCACTTGTTTTGTGTTTATGGTATGTATTTTATTTTCCAGAGAACGGTTTTTTATAAGTTCTTTAAAGGATCTCGAATTGCTCAACCAATTAAATATTATTACAAGGTAACAGCAGATCACAACTAACCACAAATTGATAATTCCGATGTATGTCAAGCCATATCTTGCAAGTTGCCCTAAACAATCGCTTCAAACAATTGGGTACCTATGTTTTTAAACATGTACATATTCCTGTTTCGAGTGTGGAATTGCGGAAGTACCTATATTTGGAAGGGAAAGAGCAAGCAAACATAATCATTACCATTCCAATCTTTGTTCTATTGTTTAATTTTTACATCTGTCACATTATGCATGTTACGCCGATTGTAGTACGACTGAACATGTCAATCAAATTTTTTGTAGTAGGTGTATACCTAATAATATTAACAAAGAAACAACAAAGTACTTACTTGCATTAAATTATTATCTAAACATTAAGAATCGCCTCACGTTTTCGTAAAATTAATATCTCTGTTTACTGTGTCGTGAAGTTGTGACATTACGAAATGACCCAGGAGTCTCAACTAATAATTAAAGATCTGGTGTCTCTAAGGCAATTAGCAGAAATAAGATCAAAAGTTATATTTAACAGGTTCCCTGTCCACGAAAAGGACACAATAGTTAAACAATCGCAACGTTCATAATGTGATCCTTGGGACAGGGACAGGGTTAAGATTTGTTTTAAATAGTACAAAAGTACAAAAATAAGTTAATATTGTAGTTTTTGGGAAGCAACAAAAATACCACGGCTAATTTAAGCAAAAACAAGGGATACTTTTACACAAGCAATTGTACTGTTATAATGAATAAAGTCATCTAGAAAAAAAATACTACTAAGTTACAAATATATTGATTTTTGAAATATTTAATCTATACATATAATAAATGTTTGTATAATAAAACCGGACACTAAAACTAGATTACACGAGTTGCAACGTAAATTCAAAAAGTAACTAACACCCCCAAACCAATAATTTTTGCCATTAATAAATTTTGTCCCTCGATGCAACCACACGCCGGCCAGTCTACGCCAAATGAGAATATGAATCATCTGCCCAGTTGTAACCATAAAAGCTCATTAAAACATTCCAACCAAGCAACGGTTAAACCATTTGCGGGGTCCTATGGCCACGAGTCATGGCCAACAGTTCAGGGCTGCGCAACTTATTATGCGGAGCCACGTGGGCGTCCCCGTCATTCTTGTCATTTACACGATTACCTGTCAATGATTATGTAAAACGACATCACACAATGTCCGCGATTGATTAACGACGTAATGCATTATTAGATAATAGGATATCAACCTAAATAGATGTTACCTGACCAAACAGCATAAGGTATAAAGATCAAGTTAGAAACTAGATAAAGTTTGGAATGACACCTGTCTAGTTCGGAATCATTGATAAGTTCTTGAAATATTTATGCACTAGCTTATCCCCGCGATTTCGTCCTCGTGAACTTTAAAATCGGGCCCTAAAAAACTAAAAATGAATAATATAGAGAAAATTCCATATAAACTTCACCCCCTAATTCACTCTCTCGGAGGTTGAATACGTCTTCATCATAGTAGCTCCAATCTTTAATTTTAGTTCAATTAGTCGAAAATCTAAGATTTATACAAACTTTCATCCCCTTAGGGGTGAAATTTATTAAAATTTTAGGGGATGCCTACATCATAGTAGCTTTATGCATGCAAAGTCTCAGCCCGATCGGTTTAAAATTGACAAAGTTTCGTACAAAGTTTCATACAAACTTTTATCACCTATTTTATCCCCTTGGGGGTAGAATTGATGAAAATCCTTTCTTAGCGGATGCGTCACCTACGTGCATGCCAAATTTCAACCCGATCCGTCCAGTGGTTTGGGCTGTAAAAAAAATCGTAGAGTGAAAATTTCAGAATTAAAATTTGCTCTTCAGTATTTCATGTAAAGCTCGCTTTTTAAATATTTACTAGGACAACTTGGCAAAAATATACATTCTCTTCCATAAACTACGTAAATGTAAGCCATCAACATATTGTCCTAAATAAAAGCAAAACTGCGAGCTAAGCGGTCTGTTAGTCAAAGCAGTCAGTGACCTCGATTTAAAGCTATGTAAATTGCCTACAAGTACACGTCCATGAAGTGGGTGCTGTTTGTTCAAGAACAATTTAGCAAGCTGACTTTTTATTTCCCTTTTAGCCCTATATTGCACTTGTGGTTTAATTTTGCTCTTGGAAAATGTTTAGGATTACTTTGCTTCCAAACGTTTGTACGGAGTTTATTGAGACTTAAGCAAGTCTCAATTTTGTGTGAGTGGCATAAATAGAAGTACCTACGAGTAGGTGACCCGTGATGGGAATAATACGATACAAATTGTTACAACTTAATCATTTCATTATACTAAATTGTCTACCGAACCTAAACTAGAGATTACAAAGGGTTTGATAAACCTAATTCCTTATGGAATTTTTCTTTCAGTCCACTCTAGGTAATGGTGAAATCGGAAGAGATAAGCAAAATATAAGAATACTAGCTGTGCCACGCGGTTTTACCCGCGTTAAGAATAGTAACCGTAATGCTTGATAGCCTATAGCCTTCCTCATGAATGTAGCTATCATACACAAAAATAATTTTTAAAATCAGCAGTTTCAGAGCCTATTCAATACAAACAAACAAACAATCAAATCTTTCCTCTTCATAATATTGATATAGATTAACGAAGAAAAAAGTTTGTAAAAAATGCTTTTTATTTCCAAAAGTTTACTTTTGTAATCATATACCTGAATACGAATGAAATATATTATAATTTAACGCATAATTTAAAACTAGCATGTGTAAGACAACAATAGACTAGGAAATGACATTTAACGGCTATAATATTTATATTTGTACGTATGTTGCCTTCTTCCTGAACAGCGACATGACAATAGAAGCCTCTGTCACCACCTCAGCTTTATTGTTGCATCACGTTTTACAGTTTAGAACTATTATGTCTAGTATAGTTATGGTATAAATAAACATACATGTCATTTCACTTCTGTAAAAATTATGGGTAGAATAAAATTGCATTTATTATTTTAATAACCATAAATTCATTTTAGTTTTTATTACTAATTAATTTAATCAGCTGTAAATAATAACATTGCATTCTTATAATACTAGTAAATAAATACGATAGAAATTGAATACTGTTAAACGAATGACCGTGTTAGCTACAACATTAGGTCCTGTCCTAGTAAATTATGGATGACGATGTTAGCAGATGTTATTAACAATTAATACAGTTTTAACGTAAAAGAACTAAACGCAATAGCTGTAGACCTGTTCTCACACCTTCGAATAGAGCAATTTGTAGGAGGAATTGTGGGTTTGCTCTCTGCTTGTCTCTATGGTCCAACTGGATTCTGCTTAGTTCGACGGGTCTTCACTGAATACACGAACAATCGAACATCGTCCAACAAAATACGAAAGAAAGTGTGAAGCGGCCGAGAGAAGAACTTAATCAAGAAAAAAGAAATGGGGACTTAGTACTTTCACTTTGTCGCCTTTTTCCCGTCTATTGTACCTACTGGGTATATTTTATGTTTAGACTAGGTGGTGCCCGCGATTAGTATTTCGAGCAATTAACACAATATCTTCATAAATTGTAGCCTATGTGTTATTCTGACTTATAAGCTATATTACTGTAAAGTTTCATTGTAATCCATTCATTTTTACGTGAAAGAGTAACAAACATCCATCTATCCATTCATACTTACAAACTTTCGCTTTTATAATATTAGTAGGATTACAGTGTCGCTGTTAGTCAAATAGTTACAGTTTGTACTGAAATAATGTAAGATATTAAAAATTAGTTATAGATTAAATTAAACAAATTGTAATATTTTTCTTCATGTATTCTTAAAGTCATAAATTGAAATGATAATTAGGAAAAATTTACGATGCGTACATTAATCTTCAAGAGATATGAATTATGAGTAATATGAAGATAGGCTAACCCGAGAGGCTTTAAATTATTGCAAACGTACGAAAGGAAAAAAACCGCCGGTAAAACATTTGAAACTGTAAGAAGTATTTATGTAGGTATGTATAATATTTCTTTCAACTCTCCTGCGTAAACTCGATTTTCCTTACCGACTTCGTAAATAGTTAATGTAAACGTAAGATCAATGTATTTTCTTCCCTTAGTATCTTCTAGTAATATATTAAACGTTACAAATGATTTTCAATTGGGTTAACCTTCAAAGTAACGTTACCTTATTTATTTTACGATCGGAATGCGTATTTTAGTAGCATCAAAATGAAATGTCCGTGTAGTGTGTATTAGTTCACCGTAGTAGATTATGGTCTATCCCTTCCCACGTTCGAGGGAAGATGCGTGCCCAGCAATGGGACAGTGATAGGTTAATATTAAATAAATAACCAAGTATGCAAATTATTTTGATTACAATTCCTATATAGATAATCATGATTCGCTGTAAGCTTTTAGTTTCAAGCTTTATTAGGCTGCGATCAAAGGAATTTTCTCTGTTTCAAGATGCATCGATACTGAAGCATTGATACTGAATCAATTAGAGCGGTTTTTAATTAGTTTTATAAAAGTATCTATCCATCCATCAGGCTTTGAGCTCCACTGCTGGCTATAGGCCTCAGAACAAATATTTTTAATGTTAGTTTTCTAATTTTTCTTCAAATTACTGAAATAATTTAAGATGTCGTTCTATAAGGCTATAAACTTGATTACTGACTGCAAAGTATTATAATATTGTAGTTCATATGTTTTAGTAATTCTGAGGAATAAGTAGAATACACAAACGAGTTGTGGGCGTAGAGGAAATATTTACAATTCTGTGTTCAACAATAGCATTAACAGTTGTATGCTAAAATGCTCTACGCTATTGATTGGTGCCATAACACGTAATTACGATATTTATTTTGTCCGATGAAATATTTACAAGGCAAACACGTATTTTTTTAGCATAATCAGTGTTTATAATTTCGATGCTTAATATTATAATGTTATTATTTAGGTTTCCATTTAAGTGCGTTGGTCATTTTGAGGCGACCATCTTAGTCCTCGTGAGTAGCAATGCCTTCACGTATGATCTCAGATAGGATTTCTATCCTAATTGCGGTTGGCCGTGGATGTCCATGGGTTGCAATGACTTCTTAACATCAGGTGGCTTACATGCTCGCTTGCCATTCAAAAACAATAAAAAAAAATTTATCCTACACAGCCAGCACGTTTTTTGTACCTATCTAACTAATCAAATACTAAATAGTCGAAAGTATCGAAAAAATATCAACGAAATTGTTATTAATTCAAATAGATTCTCATATCACAAAGTCATGCATAGGTAATTGAAATAGAATAGTTTTATTAAACTTCAACAATAAAAACATATTTATTTAATTAACATATCATTCGCCAATACTATTCATAGCATCCTCATGGCCTTTTACAACGACATTGATAAAACACTTCACGAAAATAAAGAGACCATTCCAATTAATAGTGATGGATTCAATCACATATTCGGAGATTCTTTTGTTATCTGACCGTAACGAATTAACAAAAGATATTTCGATAATCGAGATGGTATGCGGCGATAAGTCAGTATGATTCAATGCTGTGGCCTCAGCTCACGCTACATAAGCAAGTTTATGCGCGTTACACAAACGACTCACAGCATTAGATTTGAATAATCCAACAGTTACTGTAATCTTGCCATTGTCACAGTCAACGCGGATATATTTCGTTGCTGGATTTATCACAATAAAGGAGTATCTGAAATTATTTTGATAGATGATACAGTTTACATTGCGGGGAGGTATAGTAGCCGCAACAAGCCGTTAGGGTCTAATGGCATGTACCTAAATAAATAAATAACGCTTCACACTCACTGCCAGACCTTAGGATTTCCTATGTCGTGGGTGCAGACACACTCGAAGACAATTACACAAACACCCAAACCAGGGACAGAAATCTAAATCCATCATTTAAATTTTTGACCCGCTGGGGATCGAACCCAGGGCTGGGGGATCGTTCGTAGGGGCCTGGCTAGCTGATAGGCTGGCGTGGCAACCACGACACGATCGTTTATTATAATTGTTTAAATTGCTTAAATGAAATATTGCAATAGCCATTTTTTGTAATTTAACTTTACTCGTACCTCTTTATTTGATTAGTTTTAATGTTAAGGATTAATTTTAAAATTATGTACCTAAATATAAAATATACATGTCAACCCCAATGCATGTCGTTCCCACCTATAATTAAAGTGACATTATATAATAATATATAATTTTTTCTTTTGTACTAACATAGTGTTGACTTTTTTGGTGTGGCTTCAATAAATAAATATGAATATACTCGTATCTAGTACATTTGACTCTGTGTCGCGTAATTGTTGTAATGGGTGCGGTGGACAGGGTTAAGGTTTTAGGCCTTGAGCTTGACTCGTGACTAACTCTCTACTTAAACATTGTTGTTCTTACTTTTGATTTATTTATTTACCAGCACCCGGCTTGTCTGCGTGGACATAAAAAGATAATAAGTCGATACCGGTAGTAACCGATACTCTGGAATGTACGTCTGACACGAACAAATAAGTCTACTTTGAACATCTATCAATAACAACCGGGAACGACGGCTTAACGTGCCCTCCGAAGTACGTAAGCGCGCATGAAATTTGCCACTAGCGGTCACCTGTACGGCGATCCACATTACCAGCGGGGCTATGCGCGCTTCAGCAGGGCTATGCGCAACGACTGTTATGTATCGATAACAACCGGGATTATCAATGCTTTAGTAACAAATATACATAGGTAGTGGAAACATTCTCTCGAATACATAGGAATAAAATTTGAAACTTTTCCCGCAGATTTGAATCATTTCTATGCATTCTGTTATGCAGTTTCGGCTATTTAGGTCGCTGAAGCTTTGTGAAAGCACGGAATTATACAAATTTCAAAGTTGTGCAGATACACAATTTCATTTAAGTGTTTGGTGCAAAAGTTTTCAAATTGACGTTTATACGTGCAATTAATATTTTATTTGCATATAAACGAGACAAACAAAGACTTCAAGCATAGTTTTTTATCGCAAGAAATCAACTATGAATGCAGTTTCCTCTAGGTAAACAGGATATAGCGTTGCTAACGTTTAATTATTATTTTTTATTTATTAAATATCATTTGAAAATAGTTTCCTAATACGAACTTCCTGACTGTTTTCTAAGGTAAGTTTTGAGATAATAATATGATTAAGTATTACTAGAGTGCGAAAATAAACCTTTCTGGTAACGCCTGGAAAATACGTCTAAATCCTACGTAGGTTGACTGCACTTGAGGAAAATTTCACACATTTCTCGACTAAACGCGAGCTACTCGAGCCGTCTTCAGACTTCGTGTGCACACCAGCCACAGCAAATTCACAAAAACAAATCAAAAATCCTTCCACAGTAAACAAAAACCATAAATCAAAAGGCGACTTCAATTTATTTGCTTACTTAGCTTAGTATTCTAGCTACAATATCTTTGTCTTTCCCCATGTCATTAATATTGTAGTGTTAAATAGAATCAATAACTTTATTTCATTCAAAAGCAAGTTTGTAATATGTAATGATATGACCGACTATTGGAGAGAGAAAGAGATACGTAAAATACAATGTTTGATAATAGGGATATTTTCTTAATGTTTGCTTTTAACATAAATTATATTAAAAACAGTGCTTACCCCCGGGCTAGTTTATATCAGAAACGATACGCAAAGCTAAGCAACAACATTTTATTCTATCTTCGGTAGGTAGATATACAAATTATACAATGCTTTGAAGTAGATATACATTAATTAATGAGATCAGATTCTCTTTAAGCGGTCCAGTCTCAACCTACTCCTAAAATAAAAACCTATTCGCTAAATGACCTATTCTTAAAAAAGCCTATTCGCCGAACGACTTATTCTTAAAAAGACCTATTCGCTAAAAGACTCATTTAAAATATGAACAGTGTAATTAGTACAGTTTCACTGCAAATGTTCTAATAAATTTACGTCGCAAAAGTTGTAGCAGACCACGATGGAAAGAGTTACAAATAATAA
>DWQK01001151.1:0-16689 GCA_018231225.1 Noctuana stator
CCAGGTATTTATAAATCTTCGCTACTAAGTTTCTTCCAATAGTCACCATAATCCTCCCATCCGGCGATAATGTCTAGTTCAATGTCTACTCATTTTACATGACAAATAGAGAAGAAATATGCAAAAGAATAAAAGAAATCAGTGATTTGAACTAAACGTTATAAATAACACATAAGCTAACTCATATTAGACATAAATCATATCTAAGTTATCTCTTCAAAAAATTAGTGTTATGTAATAGAGGCCGATCGGTTTTATGTCACATTGAGCATGTCCATCCTTTTCTCCAGCCCAGAAAGAAGAGTAGAGGCTTTGAAAATGTGCGTTATTGTGTGTACGTAGTATTGTTTTACGGATAGTGGAGTGTAGTTGAGTTAGTAGTGACGTTAGTGAAGTTGCATTGGTTATGTTCGGAAGGTATCGAAGGTTGCCGTGCCCGCAGTGGCGGTGGCTTCGCGCAAGCTCCATGTCTCGTGCACGCAGCGCGCTGCCGAGATCTCCACCATCCTGGAGGAGAGGATCATGGGCGCCGCCCCTAAGGTCAGTATCAAGTGTTACATAAACATTCTGATATCTACTTACTGATGAAAAATCGATACACTTATGGTGAATTACAAAACTGACTTATATCGTTAATTGTGACAAAATATTTTACTATTTAAATTAAGTTCTACTTCTTCAATAGGATATATTTTTTTTAAATTTTATTTCTTCAATAAAATCTGACTGATACATAAAAAATATCCTATTGTAATTACAATTATGTTATGTACAGCACCTATTTACAATTATGTTAAATTTAATATAAAGAAATTAATGAGGTTATCTTACCAGGTCAGTGTTACTTTTCAGAGTTCAAGGCTACTATTTTACCACTCTTGTCTGTTGTTACATGGGAATTTTTTTTTTCTTAAGATTCAAATTTAGAATATATTACTTCCTGTCCTTGACCTGACCAATTTATAGTCATCCAAAACATTTCTTAAATAGTAATGCTTTTAATATTATTACTTATTTTTATTGTCTTTGTTGACATTAAATGAAAGCCTTAAATACAGACTTTTGTCACTAAAACAAAGGCATTGATTTATAAAACAAAAAATATTTATGCTTTAATTTGAACATATTTGTACTGAATGTTTTCTAGGCCGACTTAGAAGAGACTGGCCGCGTGTTGAGCATTGGTGACGGTATTGCTCGTGTCTATGGCCTCAAGAACATCCAGGCCGAGGAGATGGTGGAATTCTCCTCTGGTCTTAAGGTTTGTTAATATTTAATTCTTTCCTGATATGGAAATAAAATAGTTACACACAGTTACATAATACTCCAGTTACAGACTGTTGAAAACACTATTACCTATAGTGTACTTGTACATATGTTTTTAATTTGACTAATTTAAAAAATATTTTATATACATAATCAGATAATCCCTATTATTGATTAATAGAAATGCAAGTCAAAAATACATTAATAAAACAAAACTTTTTCTAAATACTGGCTTAATATGAAAAAAGAAAATAAAGGTGTGAAAAGTCTCAACTCAACAATTTCTCCAATAGGGTATGGCTCTCAACTTGGAGCCCGACAACGTCGGTGTGGTAGTGTTCGGTAACGACAAGCTGATCAAGGAGGGAGACATCGTCAAGCGTACCGGCGCCATCGTGGACGTGCCCGTCGGCGAACAGCTGCTCGGCCGCGTAGTCGACGCTCTGGGTAACGCCATCGACGGCAAGGGCCCCATCGACACCAAGAGCCGCATGCGAGTCGGTATCAAGGCCCCTGGTATCATTCCACGTGTGTCTGTGCGCGAGCCTATGCAGACTGGTGAGTTTTGTAGTAATTAAAATGATTTGTTGTCTTTTTTTATAACTCCTCACACTCACAGCACGACACTAGGATTACATGTGTTTTAGGTACCTTAGACCAAGTATATATAGAAAATCTAAATTCGTTATTTAAATTTGTCCTCCGCTGGTAATTGAACCCTTTGAATGGCGGACAAGCTTGGTAACAACACACAAATCATTTTTAATGTTTTTTTTTTTCGGACATTATTCATGCATAAGATTGTTAGTATGTTATTTATTTATAATTAAAATTTATTTGCACCAAGAAACAAATCTTATGAGTTAGTTTTTAGTAACTGAAAAACACCAGATTTAGAATTTTGACCTTGCACAAATATTGTCTCTGAGATCAATCTTACTTTGATGTGAATATTGTTGCTTTTTACAGTATAAAATTTACAAATATTTTCGATTGAAACAATTTCTATCTTAATGTTAGGAGGATTCAATGGAACAGCGTGAATTTATTAAATATTTTTTAGTAAAAATCTTTTGTATGATTGTTACAATACAAACCACTAACAAGTCCTACATCTGCCCCAAGGTATCAAGGCCGTAGACTCCCTGGTACCCATCGGGCGTGGTCAGCGTGAGTTGATCATTGGGGACCGTCAGACTGGCAAGACCGCGCTGGCCATCGACACCATTATCAACCAGCAGCGCTTCAACAAGGGCGAGGACGAGAAGAAGAAGCTGTACTGCATCTACGTCGCCATCGGACAGAAGAGGTCCACTGTCGCCCAGATTGTCAAGAGGCTGACTGATGCTGGTAAGAATATCTGTTGCAGATCGTGATGTAAACCACTTCAAAAATAATAGTGATGAATATATATAAGAAAACATAAAGCATATAAACTAAGGACAGATAGTTTATCATAAATAAATAATAATAATAAATTAAGCTAGATTAGTGCTATTTGATTGAATGATAAACTGATTTGAGTGATTGCTTTTGAATAGATAGCGGTGATAGGCCAATAGTTAGAAATGAGCTTACATTTCGAAGTTATGTGCATTTTAAGAAATTAAATGATACTCGCTCTAATAGTGAAGGAAAACATGGCAAAACCTACATACCTGAGAGTTCTCCGTAAAAGTGAAGTTGCATGCATGGCCTCATCTGCCATCTTAATTCGACTTTGAATACAAGGCGATGAATATAAAATAAAAATAATAAAAGCACTCCCTTTGCCTGGGTGTTGTTCTTGTTACAAAACATAATTGTGTCAAATATCATTGGCAATGCATAATAAAGTGTTGATAATTTCAAGGTGCCATAAACTACACCATCATCGTGTCTGCCACCGCCTCCGACGCCGCCCCCCTGCAGTACTTGGCGCCGTACTCCGGCTGCGCCATGGGCGAGTTCTTCCGCGACAACGGCAAGCACGCTCTCATCATCTACGACGATCTGTCCAAGCAGGCTGTTGCCTACCGTCAAGTATGTTTAATAATATTCATTAATTTTTTCCTATATCTTAATAATTATTGTACTGGTTTTATGTCCTCTAAAATCTCTAAATTATAGACTTACTGCTGCATAGGTGCAACAAATATCTTAAGATGATATGTTAATGATTAACACCAATAAAATTTAAAAGAATTAATACACACTTTCAATAAATTTTTTAAAAAATAAATTCATAAAATTAATCTTCTATGTTATTTTTATTCACTCAATTTCTAATCTCTACTACTTCAGGTTCTTGTCTATTCTTGCCACTTCCCATTTGCCTGTTTGCTGGAATTAATTTATAATAAAACAATTTTTTACAAAGTTCACTTTGCACTTCACAGATGTCTCTGCTGCTGCGTCGTCCCCCCGGTCGTGAGGCCTACCCTGGTGATGTGTTCTACCTCCACTCCCGTCTGCTCGAGCGTGCCGCTAAGATGTGAGTGTTTAGAAAAACCATTATTATTACTGTATAGCTTTTAACAGTATTTAAGTATTTTTAGCTTAAAACAAAACAGTGTTAGTTACAAACAATTTCTAAATTTGCCTCTTTAACAACCTCTTTTAAGCAGCTTTTAAACTTTATGTAAATATTTATGTATATTTTTAAAGATTATTCTTTAATCAATAACGGCGTTAATACGACAGTAACGAAAATATGCTCGAAAAAGAAGTCATAGTTTTGTTTTGTTATATTTATATTATTGAGCCCATCCAAATAAAATTCAACATCTTTAACTTAAAACCTAATGTTTACAGGTCAGACAAGATGGGCGGCGGTTCCCTCACTGCCCTGCCCGTGATCGAGACCCAGGCCGGTGACGTGTCCGCGTACATTCCCACCAACGTGATCTCCATCACCGATGGCCAGATCTTCTTGGAGACTGAGTTGTTCTACAAGGGTATCCGTCCCGCCATCAACGTCGGTCTGTCTGTATCCCGTGTCGGATCTGCTGCTCAGACCAAGGCCATGAAACAGGTGTGTGAAACATAATCTGTATCATTTTTTTTTTCATTACAATTTTGTTATCATTACTCGTCAATATACTCTATTAGCTGAGTATGTACTAGGATATTACTAAGGACACTAAGCTAACATAGCATATAAAATAAGTCTTATAAAGAATTATTTTCTTTAGGTTTATTTTATTTATTGATTTGTCTAATTGTGTCCAGAATTAAGATATGAATAACGTATCAATTATTTATTATTTGGCAGGTGGCCGGCTCCATGAAGCTGGAGTTGGCCCAGTACCGTGAGGTCGCCGCCTTCGCGCAGTTCGGTTCCGACTTGGACGCCGCCACACAGCAGCTTCTGAACCGTGGCATGCGTCTGACTGAGCTCCTCAAACAGGGCCAGTATGTCCCAATGGCTATTGAAGAACAGGTCGCTATCATCTACTGTGGTGTCCGTGGTCACCTTGACAAACTTGACCCTACCAAGATCACTGCTTTCGAGAAGGAATTCACCCAGCACATCAAGACCAGCCACCAGGGTCTGTTGAGCACAATCGCTAAGGATGGTCAGATCACCCCAGAGTCTGATGCTGCTCTTAAGAAGATCGTCACCGATTTTCTCGGCACTTTCACGGCGCAATAAGCCTCTAGTATATCTGAAGTTAGGCTTTGATATGAGATTGTGTTGAATGAGTTATAAATCGGCAACACATGCAATACAATCTCTTGTCAAAATTCCAATCATAAGTGACTGCCAACGGAAGCATTTCTATATTTAGTCAATACTTCCGTCAGCGGTATCGTAGTTTCATTCGTATGGACTGTATTGAATGTGAATACAATCATGGAATGTATTTATCTCGAAACGTCAGGTGTTATATATAAAGAAAAGTATCTATTTACTTATTTTTTATTTCAAAGCCCTTTTAACCCTAAAATTTTGAGGTATAATTTTACTTGAGGACACAAAACTGGTGCAAATAAAATTGTAATAAGAGAATTTGATAAAATGGCCTGAAATATTCATAATTGATATCTAGAGTATTGAGAATAATAAGATAGTTATTAATTATTTGATACAGGTATGTTATTGACCTGCATCCTGAATGACTTACAGAGAATGCTGTGAACGTATAGGACTTATATATGTATAGGCCAAGAGTATACTGTACCAAAAATTAAGTAATGTTTGCAAACCAAACATTAAGAATAAAAAGTTACTTAAATTGAGTAGTTCAAAGTTACTCATTTTTTATTCAATATCGCGTAAACTTCTATGAGATAATCATGCTTAATTAAATTTATTTAACAATTTTTAATGTTTTATTAAATGGTCTCTTAATTTTATTAATTAAAATTTTAACAGTGATAATGCTAACGTTAAAGTCATTTTATGAATTTTAAATCTACCTATGTACGTAAAATGAAATGTTTCTGTCGTTGTGAAAGGTGACAGAATAAATAAAATTGCTGACAATAACTGTCAAAGTCAAAAAATGTATATCGAATCGATCGGATTGATCGCCGTCAAAACATGAAATTAATGTCATTATTTCACGTGTGAATGAAATAATTAAATTTTTCATTGCTTAATTAAAAAATAATAGTTTATGTAACAAAAAATAGTATTTTATATAACACATTGATCTCACCCTTTAACGGTTACTATTTAACAAAGTTAAGTATGGAGTTCTTTGAAAAGGCGCACGTAGCTAAAGGCGGCGAAACGTCTAAAAAAAATAGCAAAACAGAAGAAGGCGTTAAAAAACAGCTAAAACAGATGTTGTATGGTTATAAAAAGAGCGACAATGAGCTAATAAAGAGTTCCATTGACTTAAAAGTAGATAGCGACGACTCTTCTTCCGTAAGTGGCTTTTCTGACTTGAATATAACCGATTCCAGTAACGCAGATGACACGACGAGGGCTACGATCGGGTCGCCTGACAGTAATGACAGCATACTCGATGTGCTGGAGACTCAGGAACCTTCAAAGATGGCAGACCATTCAATAAACAGTGATGATGATGGAGTGATTGCAGATGAAGAGAATGACCTTTTAAATGAGGAGGATTTATCCGCTGATGAGTCTCTGTCAGAGTTAAACCTTGCTAGTGTAGTTAGCGATTCTTCCCAAAGTGATGATGACTCACTTGGTTGCTCCTTAAAAACATTATCAGATACTGGGAGCTCACAAGAATTTGACCCAGACGGATCACTAGCATCCAGGATCCATGAGAAGTTAAAGAGTCAAAATGAAAGTAAAAAAGCCATTTCTAAGAGGAAGTCGGAAGTCAAAGTGAGTCCAAGAGCAAATCCAACAAATGTTAAATCTAGTAGCAAAAGTAAAAAGAATAAGTCAGTAAACCTACCACAAGTATTACATCCAATTTTGAAGGAGGCAGGTGACAGTCCACCCCATGATTCCAATCCACCCCAATCTGAGAGCAATGAGTCGTTACCAGTTTTATCACCACCATATATCTCAATATGTGCCGATGACACTCTACTTAACTTTGATGATGTTCTCGGGGAATATAAACATTCCACTATCAAAAACATTCCATTTGATAATGATAATCTAATATTTCCTGTGAATGATTCTAGTCTTTATGCAGTTAAAGTAATGACTACAGATGAAATGGATATAGATGAAGAGTTTAAAAGCTCAGATGAAAATAAAAGTCAAATTAGTCCACCTGTGATAGATTTGGATTTGAGTCAAGATACAGAAGCTCATGACAGTATTATCAGTATTGATGACACTCTACAATCTGAAGAAATGTTAGAGGAAGTGACAAAAGATAGTCTGGAAGATTGTATCAAACTATTTTTCAAAGGATCTGTATGTGTTTGTGTGATGAAGCATCCAGGGAAGATGTATGTACATGGAAAATTCAAAGTCAGAGCTCTGGGTGGCAGAGTTGAAGTGTTTGGTCATGTTTTAACAGACAAAGTTCATGAAATATATGCTCCATATTGTAATTTTGCTCAGTGCTTATCTACTGTCGAGTATGACAATACCTATTTTGGCCTCTTTGGTAAACTAACTACACTAGGCATGAGTGTGACCGTTGCTGAGGACATAGTAACAATGATAGGACCCCATGATGGCATTCTTGTCCTAGAACCACTAAGAAGTATACAAATGAATTTTGTGGAGCAGTTTTTCTCAGTTGCAAACTTGTTTTCAAAGGCCAGTAAGCATGTTGATTATTGTCATGCTAAAGCATTGGAAATACTAGGTTGTACCATATACAATACTTTGCCACGAAAGATGTTTGAAGTACCAATTTGTTGGCAGGAAATTGGTAAACACTGTTATAGTAAGTATTTGGGATGTTGTTAATAAAATTATGATGTAAAATTAAAATGGAAACAGAGAACTAATCATTTTGTATATGTCTAATTATTCAATAATTAGCGTTAGTGGAAAGTCAAATAAAATAAGTAAACATCAGTATCTAAATATTCAGTGGTCACCACAACAGACCATAACATCTAATATCAAGTTTTTGAGTTCAATATGTTTGAAATAAGAGCCAATTACTAAAAAATCTTTATACTATTACCATAAACTGTCAGCTAATCAATCTCCAAGCAACCCCCCAACTTTGTACAATAACATAATTATGTGATATTCTACACACAATACTATAGCAGCAATTGTTTTGTCTACTTACAGAAGAGCAGAGCAGAGGCATATTGTGTGGTGGTAAAGGCGTAGGAAAGTCCACCTGTCTTCGGTACCATGTGAACAAGCTCATAGCTCATGGACCAGTACTTGTAATTGATTTAGACATAGGACAAAGTGAGTTCACAGTTGCTGGCAATATATCTGCTACTGTTGTCACTAAGCCGTTGCTTGGTCCTAACTTCACACATCAAAGGAAGCCTGAAAGGTACTGGTTATCTGCATTTAATTTGTGATATTGTCCATAAATTAAAACAATAAGATCTACTCACCAGAGTTGAGTCACTAATTATAGGTTATGGGGTAAGTGTCTCCTTAATCCCATAACCTATAATTAAGAAGTGACTGAGACTTGAGATTTGTGTGAGACTCAAGTACAATTTTCTCACAATAAAGATTCTATTACCTATCTGTTGAGGAAATAAAAATAGCTTTTGAGCTGGCTTCACTTGGCCACCTGTTGCTGATTGCTAAGAAACTGCAGGTAGTTAGTGTAAAGTTGAGTTGATAGTTTGAAGTAATGTCACGCTCGCATATTTTAGTATTTTTAATTCACTATAGAAAATGATTGCTTAAACCTTTTTTGGTCAAATAAATAAATTATGTAAGAAATTTAAACATAATTTATACTTAAACAATAGGTTACCTAAGCTTACAAAGATCCTTCCTATTTCTTTTTTAAGAAGAAAAATAAATATCCAATAGTATCTTAAGACCGCACATAAAGGATGCGTTTAATTTACTCCTAGGACTAATCTTAAACTCATATTTAAACTAGCATCCACAAATCTACAAAAGTATCCATACGACATGGCTGCAAGTAGTAGATAGTTTTACAATAATATTTGTATAATAAAATATCAAGTGGCTGTGTATCAGACAGATGTAACGCTTTACGTAACTGCAGACAAGAATTACCTTAATCTTTACATAACGATTTGTTACAGGACATTGAACTTGGGCATGATAAACTCATTGGATAACATGATGCGATATGTGAATGGTGTCGTTAAACTAATCGCCTACTGTTCCCGGGACGAGAGACTTCGATGTATGCGTTGGGTCGTCAACACAATGGGATTGTGCAATGTGGTTGGGTTGCACTATATGACTATAATCGTCCTTCATTGTCGACCGACTTACCTCTTACAAATTGATTCCAAGAACCTCAAAAAAAGATTTGAAATGTTCCTACGACCTCAATTAGTTGCAGCGCATTATGACTACTGCAAAAGTATGAAACTGTTTGAAAACACCACATGCCCTGATAATTTGGATTATGAATTCGTATTGTCACATCATACAGAGAGCCCAGTGAGGAATAACAATACTCTAGCGCCTCGAGATGAACGATATTTGAATTTCCTGGCGTACTTCAGCGAGCTGCTCAATATTTATAGTGGCGCGTCGCTTTTGGACATCTTGCCATATGAGTAAGTACGCCTTCAACCCTTTTTATGTTCGCTTTGTGTCCACTGCTGGGCCAGGTTTAGCTGCTTAACGTGCCTTCCGAAGCAAGGAAGCGCGCACGATATGTTGCCACTAGCGGTCACCCATTCGAGTACCGACCGCGCCCGTGGTCGCTCAACAAAGAGATCGCTTGTGATCCACACTACGCGCGCTATGAATGTATATGAATAAGTTTATTGTATAATGGAATGAAACCGGCATAAATCTATAGTAGGTATACTCTTCCTGTCGTAAGTGTTATATTCGGTCGGGATGTGTACAAGAGTTAATTCATTAAACTGCATTAAGCGCCTAAAATATTTGACTATAGTCTTCCCTACCAAGTAGTCAACGATGTCGGAGGCCTTGAATGTGTAGAGAAGACGAGAGACGAAGTACACTATGGCTATTTTATGTAGCAACGCGGCAATTTAAGGCCACTGTTAGGTCTATCCTATTTGAGGTTGGATATTATGTTACAGTGACCACGTAAAAAACAAAAAACTATTAGACCTACTAGCTTCGATATGCGAAAAAATTTAAATGGCGTGTAGCTCTGATGTTACTAATCCATCATGTCATTTAAACTGTGTTTTTCCGAATAAAAAATGTGACCAGTAGGTTGTCTGCATGGTCGTTTGTTACTCGTATAGGTAGGTACTACAAAATATGAGTCATGTCACACCTTGGGACCTTAAGAAGGTGCCCAGGATATCATGGGAGTGATACGGTAGAGGACTCTTCAGTAGAACGCAGTTTTGAGAAGCATCTTTCTTTGAGAGTCATCTTTTGTTTATCAATTTGACCATAAATCCTATTGTTTTTGAGATAGTAATTTTTCTTTGATATTTTAGCCACCTATCATGCTGAATATTCTCAATGTAGTATAGAGTACCTACCTATTTTCTAATAAGCGAGAGTGTTTTTGTCTTTATAATTGGTATCATGGTAATTTGTAAGTATTATTATAATCACTGTTTGTTTTCAGAATAAAATAAAATTATTGTAGTCCAACTTTAAACAAAATACCAGTTTAGATGGAATTTGCACGTCATCTTTTTATAAACGGTGACGCATCGTCTGCAATGATGTCATACGAGCCTTCACATGCAAGGGGAACTATACACTTTAATTTAAAACCATTAAGGCGAATTAACTTGCGTTGTATAACAATTTGCTATAGAAAGTTGCGGGTTCACTTGAATTAGATAGATACTTTCCCAGATAATATATTTATTCCTCTAAATCGTTGGAAGTTGGAAATACCTAATTTCTTATCATGGAAATAGTAATGAATGTAATGATTATTATTTTGCTGATAAATATTGTAAGAAGTAGTTAGAGCAATCTTATCAGTCTCTTCAGAAGTTTTTGCGGTAAACAGTAAAATTAACGATGTAGCATGTATGGATTATAAACCTTTATGCTGATATCAATTTAAAAACAAAAATTATAGTAGGTATGTATGTATATAGTGAAGACGTATTTTAAGTTTATATCAATCTCACTTTAAGATTTTTGATTTAAAAACATAAATAATTTAATAGAATAGAATACTATAATAAAATACAGGATACATAGTACATACTTATGGAACTATTAGCCAATAGGTTTAAGATTTATTTCAAACAAAAATCAAGAATTTTTGAAGTGAACAACAATTATTGTTTAAGTGAGTAATGAGATATAGGTCTAGGAATTGAGCGTGACTCATAATTT
This sequence comes from Noctuana stator, assembly GCA_018231225.1. Taxonomy (NCBI): domain Eukaryota; kingdom Metazoa; phylum Arthropoda; class Insecta; order Lepidoptera; family Hesperiidae; genus Noctuana; species Noctuana stator. Next base: position 11,117 of record DWQK01001151.1, read on the forward strand.
CCGGCCGCTGAGACAGCCTAATTTATCATTATTTTAATGGACACAAGCTTAACTACTTTACAACCACTAGCTACTTGACAGAGGAAAATTCTAATTAGACTTTGTATAGAAACCTTTTATTTTTCCAGAGTGCAGTTACAAGATTTGTGTGTATACATGAATGTAAAAATTCCCGAAGGTACAGTTTCACAGGTGCTCAACGGTAAAATAGTGGCACTGTGTCAACACGAATCAGGCAGTGTTACCAAGAAGACGTATGTTTTGGCTGACGAACCACTCTTGTGCCACGGACACGGTAATTCCTATAAGTTTACATATACTATAGATAGGAAAATCAAGTTCTATGTAGCGTTTCTCTATATTTTAACCATAACAATGTTGGATACATTCTTTTGCTCGCAATGAGAAACAGTTTACCAATAGAACAGCAGTCTTTAGCTATGATCAAATCATGTGCCATTTGGACCATGTATAATCAGAAGAAACTTTAGTAAAACTGTAAATTTAAGAACTATAAAACTTTAAAGTGGCAAAATTAATTATAACAATAATGCCATAATAATAATAATAATAATATAAGATAAATGTATTTAAACACTATGTATGCATACAGAGAGAATTAAGTTATGTATAATATTTGTAGACACTATCTTGCTTTGAGTTAAACACCTATGAGTCAAAGGTGATGTAACTCTGAATACACCATTAATATCATATTTGCGTTATCTATAAATGTACTACGTATAATATAGGAATTGATTAGCTGATAAGTTAAAATATTATTATATTGTCAATTATTTGCAGGACTGATACGTGGTATTGATTTTGAGATGGGAATTTTGTATGTGATCACGCCAATGCCTGCTGAAAACCTGCGAATGGTGGATGCATTGTTGTATGCAGACTGGGTGCCAGAGCTGAGAGGGCAGGAGGCGCAGTTGCCAGCGGGTGTGGCAGTGCCCTACCGCATGCCAACAATGCATCAACAGAAGCAACTCATGTTTACACCACGCAGGAGGTTCAATCCAGTTCAGCTGTTAAAAATGTCAAGAGGTTCCTAAATTGAAAGCTTGGTTTATTAGTAAGAAATTTGTAATTGGAATAGATCCCAAAAATCTTAAATTATAAAAGGAAATCTAGAATTATGTTAATTCATGTATATTCAAGTAAGATAATTTTGTACTTACAATACTAATAAAACATAACATAGATGATTGAATTTTAACTTAAATATCTCCCCATCCTTGATAGAAACCTTTGATTTATAAATGCTGTATTATTAAATTTTATAAAAGTCAAAAAGTTTAGAAAAGAACTGTTAAAATATGGGGTTCCTTTATTACTAATAAATTATAGTAGCATGCAATTTAATCATACTGAAGTTAAAATTTCACACAAACAATAGATTACAATAAAACTGCCCTACGCAATGAAAACCAGATTAGGCATCTCAGAGATGCGTCTAGCTGACAGGCATTTGGCTGAGTCAGAGAATGGGGCTCGTGCTCCATGTCAAATAAACATCCTACGCAATTTATACATAACTATTTTATTGAAAAAAATTAAAATACAAAATACCAAACTAAACAATCAAGTCTCGGTGCAACGACACCGGTCGAGGAATAATCTATATGGTGAAGAAATGCTACTTGATTAAATAACGATAGTATAGCACGAAAAATCCCAGCATGGTCGCCCAGAATGGGGACCATGCTCGCCTCCGACTACATCTGTTAAGGCAATTACTCTTATTATTTATAGATAATCTATAAAATATACAAGTACCAATTGTGAAAATATAGCCACACGAATACTGAGTGGGTGTGCGTGCTACGCGCCGCGACATCGCGTCGGCTGTCAGTATCGGAAGGAAGCACTGGCCAACGCCGCGACTGCTGCAGAGTTCGAGTCGTTTCAAACGTAAGTTTCAGGCAGTATGCGAACGATTCATAAATCAGAGTTCCTCCGACAACAGCACAATTACAGCAGAGAACACCTAGTCTTCTTCTTCTTCTTAACCTGTAGCGCGGCGCGGGTGGCAGTCTCGAACACCTCACGCACACCCTCCTTGCTCTTCGCCGAGCACTCCAAATACGCAAATGCGTTGATCTTCTCCGCCATGGCGCGGCCTTCCTGCGGCTTCACTGGCTCCTGCTTCATCTTGCGCAGCTCGTTAATCGTGGCCGGGTCGTTGCGAAGGTCTTTCTTGTTGCCCACCAGAATAATCGGTACATTGGGACAAAAGTGTTTTACCTCAGGTGTCCATTTTTCGGGTATGTTTTCGAGCGAGTCAGGCGAATCCACCGAAAAGCACATAAGTATAACGTCGGTGTCGGGGTACGACAGCGGCCGCAGCCTGTCGTAGTCCTCCTGGCCGGCTGTATCCCATAGCGCTAGTTCTACCTGCTTGCTGTCCACCTCGATATCGGCGACGTAATTCTCGAACACTGTCGGCACATACACTTCCGGGAACTGATCTTTGCTGAACACGATCAAAAGGCATGTTTTACCACATGCACCGTCACCCACTATCACTAGTTTTTTTCGAATCGCAGCCATCGGTCCTGCAAAAGAATACAACGCAAATAATTATGATGAGCGTCAACGCCTTTCATGACTTATAAATATGGCCGCCGTATAGGAATATGGGAAGGGAGTAGTCAAGACAAGCCCTCAATTGTGAATAAGCACCTGAACTAGCGGAAGAAGAACAGCACCACCACATAGTACCCTCACATGCGAGGGTGGTTATTTAGTATATTTTGTAGATACCTGAAGATTGTGGCTAATTTCTGCAGAATATTGACCTATCGACACTTTTTTAATCGTCTTTGCTCATCACAAGCACTTTCGTTTCGTTCGTAACTTAGTGTTGCAATACTAAATATAGATAATCTATGAATCAACCTAACAGGTTTTTCTTGCTTTTACGCATGTACATAAGTAAAATTATAATGACCTTTGAATTATATTTTCGCTTTTTAAATAACATATTGATAAAGATTTCTCACTTTTAAAGTACTCATTTAATCAAATATATTTTTTAAATTTCATTGGTGGTTTACATTGCCAGCTATAATAATATAGAAACTTCAATTGTTTTTGTAGGAAATCTGTCAATTTCTGAGAATTTTGATTTGGATGAAGGTTTTTTAGCCATTGCAGTTATGTAAATTTACAATTGGCAACAATTGTGATCTACAAATTTTATTAGACGCGAAAAGCGTCATATAAAAACCTAAAAGATTATTCCTAAACATTGTTCAGCGAAATTTGTCATATTCTACAAAAACTACAAATACATCCGGCAATACAGATTTTATAATAATATTATGTATGTTCGTATGTTTGTGACTACATCGTTTATGTTTTATTTTTGACGGTGATGCATTTTCACTGACACATTCAGTAGTTTTGTCTGCATTTAATATTTATATAAAATATGTTAGGTTTTTCATTTGTAAAACTCATAATTATGTAAACTGTGTATGTAAAACGTTATCTAAGATTTTAATTTATTTGATCAAAACTGTCAACAAGACATTTGCATTGAATATTGCCATTATTTAATTAATATCTAAATTGGAGCTAAAATTTAAATTTGGAGCTTACTTTGCAATAACGTATGTATAATTATTGTCATTTATTTGCCTACGTCGTTTAATTCAATGTGCTTTTCAATAGTAAGCACTGACAGCTTATTTCATTATTATTTAATAATTTATAAATTAAGAATATTTCATATATAATAATATGCTGTCAGGGCATATTGGCCTTGAGAATTACTGAAAAGAAATTTTTGCCTAGTATTTTGCTCCAGAATGCAAATAAAACGTTATAGATAATATACTTACTAATTAAATATCCATGTATTGTATTTGATTGAAGATAAACGATGCAGGTGGTCAGCAGGAAATGTAAGAAGTTAACAATAAAATAAACAAGATAATAAGATTTTGAATCCCACATTTATTTATATAAAAATCTTATGAATAAAGGTACAAAATATACTCTTTGTAATAAATATGTAATAACAAAAATATATTATTATCTTGATCATATACGAAATATAATACATTATAGAAAAAAACATTATCTTGACAATCGACATTAGCTACATTGTCAATATTAGTTCTGAATAAATTAAATCTTACATTTTAACACTTTTTTTGAGTTTATGAAGACGATATTTATCAGGAATGAACAAAAGAAGAAAATCTTGATAACATCAATGTTGTGAAGAAAATATCAAAGGCAAGATATTATATAAAAATACAAAGCTAAAAATTAGTTTGTAACATGTTTCCTTTTATTTTACTCCACTGCAACTTTAAAAACAAATAAAAATCTTTACCGTTAAAATAAATGCACAAACATACACAGCGTAAGACGAAATATGCTTCAAAATTATTTTCATAGAATATAACTTCCAATATATAATTCCTTATATATAAAACATTTCAAATTGACGAAAGAATATGTATCACACAATATAACTTATCACGACGATTTAAAGTTACTTCCACCTTCTTTACTGGTCTTCAGAATGCATCTGAAAGAAAAAAAAGAAAAAGATCAAAATATTTATGATCTTTGTTTCAATTGTTTAAACTGTTGTGTCGTCAAATGTCACTATGTCAAACATATATGAATCTATACTAATATATAAAGGTGAAGAGTTTGTTTGAACGCGCTAATCTCTGGAACTACAAGTATTTGAAAAATTCTTTTTGTGTCTGACAACTACATTAATGAGGAAGGTTATAGGCTATCAAGCGTTATGTCACAATTCTTAAAGTGGGTGAAACCGCGTGACACAGCTAGTATGATATAAATAACTCTGAAATGTAAATATTTTCGCTACTATCAAATAGGGCGGATAGTTTACAATTTACTCCCACTTTTGTAAAGATAAGATATTCACAGAGCAAAGCGTAAAACATGTTTTCATTGTTTCACCCATTTTAAAGTCATCTTACATACTAATTTAAAAATAATTAAAGTTTTCATTATTTTACACATAGATCAATTACACATCGAGCATCAATTAACACTAGGTATTAAAACAAAGTGATAATAATGTGTTGACAAATTATTATGTAGCAATTATCATTGTTCAATGATTACTACTAAAATTAATTAGTATTACAGTGTCAATCATATAGAAAACTACGTTGTACATGAGGTAAATTATTACCTTTGAAACATTCATAATATAAATAAATAAACTATTAAATGGAAGTTAGGATATGTAGATGGCAACACAATCGTCAACTCAAGAAAAATCTTGGTAAAGAAACAACTGTCATTTAATAGTTCAAAATTTAAGTTACCTTTAGAAATATGTTACTTATGGCTTTTTATGAGGCGCACCTCAATGATAGTATTGTTATCGTTTGTAAAAAAATGCACAGGATAAAAACAGTACCTACGTAAAAATTATAATAAAATTAATGTTTCACTCTTTATATTGAAGATATCATATAAAATAAAAGCATGAATTGTTTACTTCTTCTATTTGGCCACTCTATCTTTATTTTCAACCATGTGTATCTATCAATATATAAAATAAT
>DWQK01001152.1:0-16679 GCA_018231225.1 Noctuana stator
CAGTATCAGAGCGGTTCGGCCGGATTTAAGCCCATTGTCGCGGCACGAAGAGGCATCACGAATTCTGCCCACGATCTACTCCACGGTTTATTGTAATTTACAAAACTGACGGAGGTTTTGCTCCTATCGTTGTGGTGCACGTTTATTTTCCAAATCTATCTCTCTGTCTCTTTCCCGCTCACCCTGACGAGGCCCTGCCAGATTTCAGGATTAGGTTTGCGAGCGAGACGAATTAGAGACTAAGTTGAACCGCAAAACAAATTTGTCTTTTATCGCCCGCTCTCCACGACGATTTATTTCCGTAAATAGCATTTTAAATCCATGCAGATTTTTCTTCGTAGAAATGTGTTTCTCTAGTTACATTTTAGATTTAATGCGGGCTATGTAACTTGGTGGTTCTTACTTTTGATTTAAATAAAATGATTACATAAATTATCTCTAGATTCAAGTAGCGCAGCAAATAAAAATCATAAAGATAAAATTAAAAAATATTGAAAATGTAATACAGCCGTTAAAAAAGAAACCTCAAATTTAACCCGTAATCCTTTTAAAATGCTTCACTCTGAACAAATTTTACTATATGATTATAAAATTCACATATTCCATATATATTTTACAACGAGCGCAAGGCCACTAATGGCATAAATTGAAGAGCGAGCGCTGGAAGCAACCACAGGATTTTGCGTATTTGAAATTCAGTTTCTCCTACCGTGCCGGAACGAAGTTTCGAGACGCATTCGCTTGTACAGTATCCAGTAATACAGTGTATGTAATAAATATACCTATCGCATTGATATGTGTTATTGAAACGAAAAATTCATATTCGAGCCTCCGTATTAAAATCGTAACAGCACCGCAACCTACTCCTGAAATAGGTCGGTTTTCTTTAGTTAAAAGGTGTTAATCGCCAATTTCGAAATACCACATTGAATAGTTTTTATTGCGAACGGATTAGTAATGAAATCCGCTTTTTCGAGCATAATAACTGTAAAATCCGCATACAGTATGATCGTGAATTATTAACCGTAAATCGGCGCGCGGATGTCTATTAAAAAGATGGTACTATCCGTATTGGATCAGGACTATAATATCACGTGGCTCATTACAAATGCATCGAACCGTCTGGGCGAGTGACAGAGGCGAGGCAGGGGCGGGTATGCTCGCTATAGCGTCATATCAATCACCATTGCCGCGAAGCAGCTCGATCCCTTGGCACTTGGCCTAGATTCAAAATTACACAAATTTACGTAGTGGGCCTAACCGGTGTTAGAGGCACGGGGATTAGGCGGCGGGAGAAGCTTACACCGGATAGAGCAAGCTCCAATACCACGCTCAGCCGCTGCCCAATTTCTGATTCCGTTCTTTTATATTTGCCAACTTGATTTATGAGTGGAGCAAGACGCGTACGCCGTAAATAATTCCTTAATAGACAAGTTAATAAGTATAAAAGTTTGAATAAACTCGCCTCGACTCGTCAATGCTAAGAGCCATCAAAGTGACTGTCTACTTTAGTGAAAGTTAGTTCCTAAGTAGGATTTGTGTTAGATTCTTGGTTCCACGAAAGGATTAGGTAGGTATAGAAAATGTCGGCATGACAACATATTTATTACATTTTGATTAAGTTATTAGGGAATGGATTTTTAATAACAGTTATAATTAGTGAAAACAATATGACGGCACAACGTTTAGACAGTTAGCATTTCAAGCATGCACTTAATTTTAATTATTTACTTTTATAACTGAACATATAAGTGGGAACCATGGCACAGAGAACATGAAGTGTTATTTTTAATACTTCATAAACACGCAATCATATTTACTAACATTATTTGTATGTTTCCCAGCAAACTTTATTTTAAGCACCACTGCTGGGTCTCTCCCCACAATAGGCCGAAGGCCTGGAGCATATTTTATTGCATAATTCAATGTGGGTACACCACTATAAATCAACAAACAACGAAATTTCAAACTATGAAACCGAAACAAAAACCTTGGCTAGTTTTGGATGGATTAAGTACATCTTCAAGAAATTGTATCTAACCTTTACAACTCTATAACAAGTCAAGAGGTTATCTATAAGCCTACTCCTAACATTAAGTAAACCTCAAATGGCTAATAGTCTCAACTAAGAATGACCACTTTATGTCATCTAAGACAAGAGTCTAAATTGTTTTGGGGTAACTTTAGCAGTAGTTAAATTTGCTAAAGTTCCTACTATTTGGATAAGTGAATATTCATTAATAAGAGATATTTATTGAAATTTCGATCATAAGGGTTTTTAATAATAGAAATAAAAGTTTCCCTGTATCATAACTAGATTATTTAAGACACTGAATATGTTAGTTTCATTTTAAATCAATAATGCGTACGTATGTGTTTTCTATTGACGTGTCGGGGATAAGCCTCTTTTGTATTTTAAAGGTGAAAATTTTATCGTAGCTTTTTACTAAATAAAACATTTCACTGTGTGTCACGATACATTTTATCTAAATTCCTGTTAAAGGTTGCCTCTCATGATGTATGTTTCCATAAAACGCGGCGTTAGACAAATCGGTCGCGTACTTCATTCATTTTTCATACACCACTGGTTGTAATAGTGAACGCTGTAATACCCTTTCATTTATAACTCGCACTGCGGTTCTTGATATACGCTCGCCCTTAATTCCGACTTAATTAGTGTCACGCAAGTTCCGTAATCCTAGGCTCGAGGATCGTACGACCGTTCTTTAAATGGAGATTAGTACGGCAAATATCTCGAACTAAGCTATCCGCTCATAAAGCCACTACTACACGATCCACTGATTACACAAAAAATCCCCTTAAAATACGCAACCATTTCAATTTATTTCGCGTTGTGGCTTTTAAATTTTCTACTTGACGAGTTTTTCGGTTTTACCAAAAGCCGGTTAGCTCGGTTCGAACACCAAAATTGTTACTTTGTTCCTTTGATTCAAGCAACGATTTAATGTTATAACGAGAAATGTTTCACTCAGTTCTTCAACTACACTCGTTTGATACGTGTTGCATGTTAGTTCTCATACAAAATTCAGATAGAACTACTTCCTAGTAAAAATGACGTAGCCGAATAAAGCTACTAAGGACTAAAATACTTATTTTTAGCAACTGAGGGCTACTAAAATATTATTATCATTCAAATTTCATTATCTATACTGGAGCTTTTCAACGTAAGCATGTACCTCAATTTTCTACGCCCTGTCGCAACATGTCGACACGAAGACTCAACTGCGTCGAGAAATTCTAAAAGAACTGAACATAAACATCGTATTTTGTGTACGGAACTCCTTCCGCGGCCGCGTACAACGGATGTGAAGGAAAACGCTCGCATACTGAGTAGGCGTGCCTAAAAGACACTGCAGACTTCTGTTCAACTACTACGGATTACACTAAACTTAAACATGTCACCTAAATCCACGACAAACGGTAGAACCGAAGCGTTAGCCAGCCGGCTTAGGAGTCTTACGCAATCCAAAATTAGTGGAAGGCTTTCGTAGTAAATGATGCCTGTATTCAATACAGACGTGACATTATTCCCTAAGTAAAAACGAAATTTGACGTGAAAAATTATCGTCTCCCGACACGTCTTACTCTGTACGTTCCCACCATTCCTCGTTAATCTCATTAAAATTTTAATCATAATTCTCCATCATATCGAACGTCGTTGAAAATTATTTCGAGAATGTCCCTCACCATCGCTGTCGACAAATTAGTTACGTTACGGATTTATTCGTGTCAATTCACGAGTGATTTTATTTTTAACGAGACATCAAACATTATCGAGGGCCCCGCTAGGAGTTGCTCAAGCGCCTGTTTACATATAAGAAACGTCGAGGAGACGAGTGCGTAATAAATTTTATAACACAGCATCGATTCAGATTCGTACGTAATAATAATATATCGGTTCGGATATTGGAATGTTTCGGTGCGCTCGGCGGGCATCTTAAAATAGACCCTCATCAAAGACAAGCAGGTTTGCAGCTGTAAATCCATTTCAGTGTGGCTTGTCCGCATTATAAATTGGAACGTTCTGTGTACATGTGCATGTTAGTTTGTACGGCATTTATATAGAGAGAGCAGACGCCACGTCCTCTGACCCCGCGTTTCCATCTCGTGTCGCACCGCATTCGTTTGCGTTTTCTATTAACGTGTCGGGGATACGATTAGGCCAGCTAGATGGATGTTGTAATTTGATTTTGTATACGGTCACAGAATTAGAGTAGAACTACTAGGACGGGTTAACAAAGATGCGGACCTAAATTGTACAATTCTTATTTACGCATTAAAAACATTTAGGTACCTTAATTGTTTTTTATGCAAGAAACGTTCATAATAATTAACTCCTGATGCTCAAAAGCCGTATTTAACACATTCAGATATGAAATTCTGAAAAGAAAGGTGATAAACAGGTATGAAAGAAAATTTCGAAATAACCCACTGAGTACGTAATCGTGAGAAAATGAGAAATAAAAACTGGTATTACTTTTAACAATGTCACTCGCTTGACTAACTACTTGTGTATGATAATTCGAGTCAGATTGCATTTGATGAAACGCGGTGCGCGAGCTGGGCTTCGCTGAGCACTCTAGGCGACCGCACTGCATAGATTTGCATTTTACGGTTTTGATACGTGAGCGAATATTCACTGCGGTGTCGGCGTAGGTATCTTTTCAATTCGACGCGGCGGGAGCAGAGTGGCTCCTCAAGAGCGCTCGACAAGCGGCGCGTGCTCGAGTGCCCGACCCGATGCGCCTGCGCAACAATCCCACCCCCTCTCGCCCCCTCGACACTCCACACTCACCCTCGCCTGAAGGTTATTACAATTAACTGCAGCCCCGACTTAAGCCTCAATTTGGCACTAGCTACAACTTCCCCAACGCGAAATTACACTTTTTTATACAAATAATAATTTTCTAGTTACATTTTGCTCCAAGTATTATTTTACTGTGACATTCCCAAATATTTTATTCATGTACCATTAGTTACGGATTAGTTTTGTAATGCGTACTTATATATAAATATATCGAGCACGAGCATAATATATACGTATTTTTACGTACATTTTATTCTTCGATATTACATCCGTAACGAATAAACTAAGCACTTGACCCAAAACTAAATTTGGATCCTAATATCCAAACAGTATTTTTCTTTTACAATACCTACTGACCTAGCCGACAGTGAAGTACTTAATTATAATAATCTCGTTATTTTTATGAAAAATTAAAAATATAATGTTTACTATATTCTATCTAGAATAAAATAATGATTTCTACTTATTCCATTATATTCTTAGAGTAACTTTGGATTAAATATGACTGAAAGTTATGAGTAACATGAGTTTAATAGAAACACGTCATCTTTTTATAAGCGTTCATGCATAACGTCATCCATATAAATGGCATTCGAACACCTAGTAAAAAGTTTGATCGACTTAAAATTTAAAACGTGGTACGGCATTATGCAACAAGACGTCCGAGAGTTGCTCTACCGCTGGAACGTTTACGTAATTTTAAACGTTTTGCATTAAAAATGATATCTCCTTCAAGTAAAATAAGTTAAGAAATGAGGACATTACCTTACTATATTTCTCCTGATAATATATATGGAAAACGACATGTTCGAAATTTATTTTTACCATACCGACTGAAATTAAAGCACCTATTTTCGGCTGCTCGTTCACTTATAGTCATATAAAAACTCAGAGTATAACATTACAAATTTTCAAGATTCAAAGTAAGTAGACCTATTTATGTTTATCTATTAATTTGTTACACATACGTATATAACTCCATAAATTATGAATATCGTTTTATTGACGCATGACGACTGACGAATACGCCACGTATTCCTAATGTCAAAGAAAATTTTAAGTTGTTTAGATCCGCGCAGATAATTCTGTTTATTCCGGTCCCGTGGCTATACCAGCACAGCGAATAAATCTTGCGTCAAACACATACGCCGATGGGGAGAGAGGGTGCAAATCTGTCATAAGGGGAGCTGGGACAAACGTACTTCGGATCATTCATTCATTCGCCCGAGATTGTATTGAATCACGTCAGGGCTTATAGGTTGAACAATTAGTGCCACCGACTCATTTTCTTTCTTCTCTTTGGCATTTATTGAGTCAACATGCGACGGCGGCGGTCGGCGTTCGCAGGGTAACGAAACCTATTGATTCCTGAAGCAATGAATTGCAGCTTTGTCGTCTGGAAGGCAAAATTTCAGCTATACGTAGAACATACATTGTTTGGCAGATATCCTGTCTTTCTCGTTGTATAGATAGATTTTAATTAATCCGAATCATTAAAAAATGCTTTAATTTGGTTCATAAGTTGAGTTTCTTAGTCTAATCTCAATAAGAAGTTTAGACTAGATTTTGCTTTGTCACTGGCAATACTTAAACAGATAATTAATGTAGATATCTAGGCACTAAATATAAAGTTCATTCTTGCCATAAATTCGGTCCTTGCTGGGTAGTTAATTCCCATGGTGGTATGTTTCAGATAATATCCAATAGACCTAATTATCAGCGATCAGAAATAAATGATATTATGAATCTACTCATTACCAAAAGACATTTTATTCAAGGAAATCAGCTTATTTAATCATATCTGGCACTTAGAAATTAATTTCAATATAAAGATACTTGTGAACAAAATCGTGATAAATCGATTTCTTCTAGGTAAAATGATAAATTTAATGGTTTGCTTATTATAATTCTCTAACTTTATAATTGCATGCAAAAGTTGAAGAATGGAAATTTCTTCTCGTATGGTCGCTATTATTAAATTTCTAAGGAGATTACGATCCCGTAATCTTGAAATATAACGTTCTATTTCATTCAGCCAGCTCGTTTCAGAAGAACGCTTTAAATTTATTGTCTATGGTTTTCCCTTGCTATAAAAGTGTAAAAGTTTCCTCGGAACGCACAATTTACAACAATCCCGGCGGGAACAGACTAGTTTTAATACCACTAACACGCACACATGCAAGATAATAATGTGTAAGTAATTATTTTAAGCAAAGTTTAATTCTGCAATGCGCCATTGCCGAAAGTTTATGAGTGAACTCAAAAATTTTACACAAATCCAATAGCTCTTTTTAGCAACTTCATATTCTGAACACATAATGTTCAAAGCGTGTTTTTGTTAAGAATTAATGTGCTCGTATTATCATCCTTCGGTGTCACTTTCTACATGTCTAATTTTATATTCTATTTGCCACTTCGCTCGGAGTAAGGGATATAATTAACTAATTTCTAACTTATATGCCAGAGAAACAGCACATTTTCGCAAGTGGTACGTGAGTACATACCTTTTGTATAATTAAACTGCGGCCAAACCCAGTTTAAGTTTAATCCTATAGCCTCTTGACACCACACTCCCACCCGGAGGGGAGCTATTTTGTTCGTCAACACTATCGACCGATGTGGAGACGAAAACGCGCAACCCACGCTACAAGTGTCATGCGAATTTCTACTATTACACGTATGTAGCATGACTCACTTTGCATTGTCTTTTATAGGGACGTCGTTTTCTTTTAGTAGGGATCCCGAAAAATACGGTTACAAGGCGTATAGAGTTCAGTCAGACGGTAATCATTCATAGGGATTGCATGTTTTGTAGGCAGACTCCGTCATACATGACACTTGTTTCTGTAGACCGTATTTATTTACTCTCACAAATGGCGTGCCGTACATTTTCTAGTACATTCTACTCGTATGTGTGAGTGGGCTCAGAAGTCTTTAGAGACGACAAGAAGTTGATTGGTGATAGTGTAAGAACTTTCTGTACAGTATACATGTAACTGTGGTAAGTGATACATTAGAATGTAAATACGCCTTCCTCTCGTGAAACTGTAGTTTAATTTTCAAAGATAAAAAAATATTTGGCAAAATATTATCTTTTAAAAAAGTAGATTGGTTTTTGTTTTGTTTGTAGAATTTCCATGGAATGTTTATAATGCAAACAAACTGTATTTGAAATAAAAATAATTCCACTGCAATTTTAAATTGATATAGTTGAAGTATCTCATGATAAGAATAAGAATGAATTATTTGTCTTCCTGTTTTAAGTCATTAATCATGCAAACCACGCCATGCTTCTTTTCTCCGAAAGATATAATAATAATACAAACTTCCTTCTTTGATAGATTGCCATTGATTTATTTATTAATACATTTCTTATCATTGAATTTTAGACACGGTATTTAATTCTATTAATAAAAAATACTACCCAATCATTCCTTATGAGTATGATTGCGTTACAAGGTCTTAGATATATGAAGTAATTACGATGTACTTGGAACGGTTCTTGTGTATGTCGAAGGTCACAGGAAACGTATCCGATTGTCCAGACCCTTCGGTACAAATGCGACCCCACGATGGCTTACAACATTTAAGCCCTTATTACGCATTCTCGACATTTGCTTAATGTATGAAAATTTGAAAGAACCATGTTGATGGTACTCGAAACAAAATAATTGCTACGGCCGCGCGGTCCCGGATTCGGCCTCCGCATTCATTATTCACTTTTTATTTCGCCCTCCCCTCGGCTTATAATTTGACACGAAACATAAAATCAAGTTTTATTTCATTATGCGTGACAGAAAAAAAGTAAAATTCTAAATAATTTGTATTCTTCACTTTTAACACAAAGAAAAGAAACGTGACACTCTATGATGAGCCTGTTATTGAGAAAGCCAACTTTTTTCAATTGAAAAATTTTGCTCGAAATACTTTGACAAGAAGCTATTTTGAGTCTTATTGTGAACATGGTAGCTCGTAAAGTCACCTCAAGAAATTTTGCATTAGTCTGCGCTTCCAAAACAAAGCCGTCAGAGCCAATCTTAACAATAGCCTAGGCGCGTTACAAGCATAGTTTTTGCATTTAGTAAGAAGGGAGAATAAGCGACAAGGCGACTCGTAGCATCTCGCTTTCATCCACTCTCCAGGCGCGACTTTATAAAGCATAAAGGAAAGTAAGTAGGCATATGCCGACTACATGAATGCCAAACCCTTGCGTATGGAGTCACTCCGATGTGTTTCGAATGGCTTTCGATGACAAGTGCGCCGAGCCATTTCTCATTTTAGATGGCTAAATGTGCCTATTGTTTTCTGAACGCTCTGTAGGAGTTCTCAAGTAGCAAGCTCACATCTGGGCACATTTTTACTTGCTTAAGTGATTACTTCGCAACGCAAAATCTTTTTGTTCGAAAATAAATCTATATAAAGCTAAGCTATCGCGATTTTGTGTATACAAATATTATTTTTTCAAAATTTTGCTGACGCGTCTTGTCAAGTTCTCCCAAAAAAAATAATAAAGTGTGTTTTAGCGTGCATATATCCGATGAAAGACATGAAAAAAGTGGCCCTTTGTTCGCGTACCGAAGGCCCCGGGTACGAGTAATAGGACGTAAAAAAGTGGAAGAAGCAATATACTCGTATAAGCCACTTCATACCCACTTCATCCATTTCTACGATTGTACGGATCCTCTTTAAATTTTTCATGGGCTTATCAACGCATCGATCACGTTTTATTTATTCAGCTCACGACGTCATTCTGAGAAGTATGTTCATTTACATGCATTCGCTTTTTCCTTCGTATTTACTTGTTTGTGCTCGCTTTATCGGATATTGAATGAAAACACACTGTTGCCCCGATGAATTTTTATTTACCTTTGCATGAATTACCAAAGTTAATTCAGCGTTATAGATAAATATTTTTATTCACATCAAGGCTAAGGGTATTTTAACTAAGCAAACTAAAATTTAAATGTTTGCACAACATCGCTTTACATACAAATCTCCACGCAGCACTCAGTTATTTATCTACATGCCTGCAACAAAACAAATACTTGCCGAATACCGCAACAGATTCCATTTAAGCCAGCAGTTTGAGTTATTGAAACACATATCTGTCTCAATAATTTAAATCATATCGGTTCTTGAATAACAATGCTAGGTGGAGCCAAGTCTAGTTATTCTCGGAATTGACAAGAGTACAAAGCGACAGACAGCGAGCATCAGAACGAGATAGAGATTAATACTGTACAAGTGTCGTTGAAGCCGAGAAGCAATAACGTTCCGTTAATGTCTGCCATTTAGAACGTACGCGGTTACTGTCTTGCGTCGCCTGACGTCGTGCGCTGTAAGCAATCAGCTACTTATTTTACGTCGTATCGCGAGTCGCCGACTAAACTTACGAGGCTGGCAACCTAAACCCTGGAATCACCATTTGCCATCCGTGCGGTCTTTGTATTGTTACAAATGGCATAGATCTGTTGCCAGCCGCCCCGTGCGAGACCTAATGAGCTGTGAAGTAGATAAGGTGTGCGACACGAAAAGACGGGATCATCTCCCTATCTATGCGGAATGCTCGCTGCGCTGAAGGAGAATGTTACAGATATAACCATTTGTATAGCTCTACAGCAGCAGATAATGCCAATGAGGTTCTAATGGTTGAATTATTAGTACAGATTCTCGAAAGGGACGCAAATGCGTTTGACGTTAACGGATGAGCAATGAATGAGGAAGAAAGAGGGTTAGCCAGCGAATTCTCATTAAGAATATTGAGAATAAGGTAAGATAGGTACGCGCAGTGAAGGCCTTGATTAAATTACACCGAAAGACAAATGGCATTCTTAACGTGCGTGGTCACGTTAGCTATGTGAAACTAGACGTGTCCCTCTGATAACGAACTTAAAATTAAATCTCTAACCAAACTCAATGGACGCGAATATACAAACCACTAGGCTGTAGGGTACAGAAATGTGTATGAGAAAACGATTTCCACAGGTTATATATATATATTTTTTAATGGCGGAGACAGAATGGGTTTGCAAAACAAAAAAAAATCTGCATCGACGTAATTGTTTGAATGTTTAGTGCATCCACTTCCATGCTTAAGAATACATTTCTTTTACCTTTAAAATGTTGTATACTAAACGTCACCTACCGTACAATACACGTATGTTTAGAATTTAAAATTCATAGAGAATTTTGTGTAAACAACGAACTATTTGAAATGACAGTAGTCAAATATTTATTGCACTTTTTGTATCTGCCCTCATGGGACCAGATACAAAATGCAGAGGCATTTTTAGTTGTAAAAAATTTATACCATTGTAAATTGGGGAGTGGATGAAAATTTGAAAAACGCAATATTTAGAGAGTACCTACCTACCCAAATATGCATATATTTTTAACTGCTATCCAAATAACACGAAATGACTGTTACTAATAGTCATCTGCGTTAACTACCGTCGATTCTACATAACTAAATACAAACACTATATGCCGCTAAGAAATAATATTATGCTGTGTTTATTTGTAACCATATTGAGAAGATGTAACGTTACAAAAATCACGAATTAGATATAATTTATAAAAAAATAAAGAAACTTATAATAAGTAGTAGCTTGGTTATTTTTTTTAACATTTTACCGTGTTTAAGACGCGTTACGCACAGTTATTTTCGAGTAGGCACTAAAATTTATTAACAGCATGTCACGCAAGGGGCAAATGTCGTCCTATCATCATAACTAATTTGTACAGGTTTAAACATGTTACTTTAAATTAATTTGACTACAAAAATAAGTACAGAACACATAACAGTTAACGAGGGGACATTTCACGTCCTTTGAACGCCAACGTTACAATCAACCGACAAATTAAAATTTTGAATTGTGACATATTCGCGTCGGTGAAATTTTTACAAAAAAACACGAAGCGCTTTATTACCTACACCGACTCTTGAATACATTCAAATTGTTTTAAACATGAATGTTTAAAAAATTTTGAAAAAGCATTTATGAAATTCTATTCGTAGCTCATAATTAATTATAAAGTTACAATTATGTTAATTCTTTTCATTTTAAGCAGTTTCGCATATGTTTGTGTGTCTGTACGTACGTTAATGCACTAAAAAGACAAGTAAAATCAAGCAGGGCTTAATCGCAGAAGAAGAAACATAAATAAACTGACTGCATATTATTGATTGTGCATAGAGCATGGCAAGTACAGTCTTCACGTAATTAATGTGTGTAGATGTGTAGGTTTTTCGTTCGGTGGCTACACAGTTTGGAGTGAATGTGTAGGCTAAATTAAATTGTTGTATTTTTCGCAACGGAACTACCGCCCTGAGCAGCCACTGACCAGAGGGTGAGCAATATCATTGCTAACTGTCGAAGTTTCTGTTTACCGGGACACATTCAAATTTTATATAATGCGGACAGTTACAACACTCGTTCGACCGAGAACTATGTGTTTCGATCGAGAAACATTTTCTATTATCGTTTGATTTTACACTTTAATAATATGATAATCTACAGTACATGATGGCAAAGGAAAATTGAGCCCAACTAAACACTACCAATAGCAAGCCAAAGTGGCAATGTGCACAAAAATGGATGTTCCGTCGGCAACAAATGACCCTACCGCGATAGATTAAGTTCGTGTCTTTAAACATAGCGTCTAAACGATTTGTCTTGCGACAATACGATAAGGCTATGATTAATTCAGGCAATCACAGGTGACGTGATCTAATTTAGAAATAGGCGATGATATCACAAACAAAAACTGTAACAGCTTTGATTTGGTTTTCTATTTTAAGGATATATTTTGACTCATAAATAATTATGTTTTTTTATCACATAATTATTATCAAAAAATGTATCTATGTAAAACGTATTTAGATTTTAGAGAGTTTTGACGAAGTTTTAAAAGTAAAAATTAGTTACATTTCAATCGTCTATATACCTAATTTTATATCTCCTTCAGAAGTCCTTATAATTTTGCTCATTGTTTGTAACATAATTATTGACTTTTTTTAATAAAGTCTACGATTAAACAAATTTAGCCGGTGTGACTCGGTCCGGCTATTTCAGGCAATCAGAGGTAGCGTTCCAATTTAGAGCAGGGCAAAAATTGGATATGCGGTGAATAATAATTCTCCCTGTGGACTGAACTGCGTTGTCCACATTTAAGGTAATTGCTAACAGTTTCAGCTGACGTGGCCAACGGTAAACCTGACACTCGCTCCCACGGGACCTCCCTTTACAATCCCATTAATGAATGCCTCTTATTAAATTTTCCATTCGTTATTCCCGCTTTATCTTGTTTATTGATGATTGTTGAGTTCATATTTTTAATTCTGCAAATATAATAAATTCTAGGTTTGAGTGTTTGAAAACTTTGTGATTTTAAAGTTGAAACTGCATTTCAAGTTTAAAAAGCGATTAGGATAAGCAAAGTTCAATGATTGTATATAAAAGCAATGTAAATTGCATTTTGAGATTATTTTCTTCGAGATTAGTATTCTGTATTATTGGTCTTTAAAAACTTTCGTTTCTTCTCTTATTGAGTGGCAAATGAGTGTACAGGTGTAGATAAATAAATAAATAGCATAATAATATAATTTTAATCTCTGAAAAATTTGTGAAAAAATGCAGGCGGCTCTGGCTTTGCTATTGCTAATGCTTTTTAAAAGCAAGCAATATGATATTAATAAATTGCATCATAGCTGCTTTACGCTAATGAAGTCAATCATTAATCTATTTATACTATATACCGATTTTATGATCTTTCAAAACTCTAATTAAAAATTTAATCAAAACACAAATTTAAAGGACTTAAATGAAAGTTTCATTCAAAAAATACGAGAGCAAATAACAATACTTTATAAGTTAATTAACGCTACAGAAACGAAACAGCAAAAAAACCTCATCGATTTGAGGACAAAGTGATGAGGAAGCTGGGGAATGTTGTCACACTCGGGATTTGCAGAGAAAATATTTAAGACGGGTGGGGAACATGCCACTTGGACACGTACCAGTCCCCGCTCTCCCCACGCCACGCCATTTACTCATCATTTACGTATATTTTGAGTGTGATTTTGTTTGGGATCGTACAAACGCGGACCCTCACTCACTTATATTAGTTACATTTTACTTTACGAATCTTGTTTTATTCAATTTCCACAAAGCTATTATCTTTTACCACTCATAGTAATAGGGTTTTCCTCCTAAAATGTAATAACATTTCTCGGGTGTTTCTGCTGACTGAAAGAAGTGTGTAATTTCTCTCGGCTGCTGTACGGATTAATTTATTCTATACAAATGTTCGTCATAAACCTTCCTGAGTAAAATTGTTTTGTTCTCTGGTTTTCTTACTATTTAAACAACAAAGTTTTTGTGATAACTTTGAAAGAATACGTTTAATACACCAATAAATTATAATACTATCATTTAACTTCATTTTATACTTAATTACACGTATGTAAAATAAATTTAAAACAACTGAATAAAATAGAAATTTAATTACGAACGTCGTCTCATTTTAGTAAAAGAATAACTCATTAACATTTGGTGTAAAGGGTCTTCTTCCCTTACTCATCATTTTTGTTAATTTAATGCTGGGTTTGTTTTCAAAAGCGCTGTCGAGGTTAGATACGTGGGTTAAACTGTTTGACTTGTCGACTATATTGTCCTGTTGGTGCTTAAACCCCAATCTACCCTTACACCTGTTATCAAATATGCTTTCGTTTGAGGGTGGCTAATAAAAACCATTCTCAGAACAAATATCAATTACTTTAATTTGAGTATACATAATAACTTATAACCGTATTCCTTTAAACACAAAGGTATAATTAGTATTTTTTATTCAGACTATAAAGTGCGCATTTCTTCTAAAGGGACGCCACTTCTATTTTTCAATATCAATGTAATCTGGCTCTAGTCAACGTTTTATACAGATAAAGCCCACCCCATTATCCCCCAGACTCGTCAGAACGCAACATAATTACAGTACAGCAGTCATTTTCCTTCGTTACCGATAGGATCCTGAAAAAAATCTCGACGCTCATTGTTATCCTGTCGTATGCTTTTTTGCGTCATTATTACCCAGCATAAATATTCAAGAAACAGGTTCGGTCTTTGAGACGAGTCGTGCGGCGATATTGACATTATAATGAAATCCGCTTAACCGTCCACGCTTTGATTAAAACAATTTGTTAAAATATGCATTAGATAAATAAATCTTCCATCCTTTGGATTCGAGCTCTCTAAGTCAATTTAGTAAAACGCGACGGGATGAATTTTGATTAAATTAAGGTGTTACTAAAAACTAACTAAGTTATAAAACACTGTATTGTTGTTTTGCGTACTTGCTATGTATAAGATAAATATTTTATTTTCCTTTCTGAAAAATAAGTATTATAATATTTTGTAAGTCACATTTTGTCATTGTATTTTCGTAGCACTATCACAAAAAGAAAAGTATCAAAACATGTTTACTATTATAATATACTATAGAAATCCAATATCCACGCGAGACAAAAGATATTAAGTGAAACCTTTTATAAATAGACAACAGATAGGTGGATAAAAGGCGTTAGTAAACAGGTATTTATTTGGAAAACAATCCGAGCTGCCTGGCGTCAGGGTCTATAGCTTAAGTATGTAGTTATTATGCGTTCTTCTATATCCGCTATTCACAGTAACCTCTACGGGTGGATTGCATAATATATTAACAGTAATTATTCTTACATTTCGGCCGCCTGGTGCGCGTTTGTTCGCTTCTAATTGTTTTCGAATTACCAGAAGAATAGTGAATTCTCTCACCGTAATGTTACTATATTATAATACTCGTAATATCTATTGATTGTTACGTCCACTCTTCATTAGTTTATTGTCTGTTTGTCAATTAACTAAACGTATTTTAACACCTCTTTTACCTCGCTCTTACCTTTAAAACATCGCTACTTCAGGACATTGCCATTTCGCTAACTAAAGTCGGACCGAAATTTTCCTAGTACTCGATCATTATTTTGCGCTGGATTTGAATATGCAAAGGACGTAATGACATTATCTTTCGTTGCAGATGGTGACCAGGACAAAGAAAATCTTCGTTGGTGGGCTATCAGCGCCCACAACGCTGGAAGATGTCAAGAATTACTTTGAACAATTTGGACCGGTGAGTACCTACATTCACACCTTCTTTTAACTTAAACTAATCTAAGTAAAATACGTAAGTAAGCCGTTTCACACATACTAAGTACAACTGAGCCATGAAGGTAACTTAATTATTATAAAGCTTTCAATCAAATTATTCCCACTTTCATAGTCTAGGTCTGGACTCAGGTTAGATTAAATACGACTACAAAAGCAGTATTTCATTTTGAAGGTCAATTCTGACCTTAGAAATAAAAGTGACCTTAAAATCAAAGTCTCGGTGAGGTATCTAAATCCAAGTCTCGCTTCGTCTTTGCAACAGGATACTACGTCGTAAGGAAAACGTGAGTTGAGATAAACACGGACGATTGCTCTGTTACGACAGGTACGAAGAATAGATAGGGCTACGACAGCACAACAGGTGTCGACACGTGATATAAGGAAGGGACGCAGTGGCTTTGGCAAGCTTGTTCAAATGCTGAAAGTATTGACACAGTTTCATACAAAACGAAAGTTTAATCTTCTTTTAACTTGCGCACAGTATTCTCGTTAGTCAGTAACGTGTCTTAAATACGGATTAAAGAGCTTACATCGGGGGCCGTGTGATACCATAACGCGCTTACAACATAAACGTGGGTTCTAAACGCGCCGCGCCACTAAAAGTATAATAATAATGTAATACACTACGTGTGACGCGCCAATTGTGGAATGAG
>DWQK01001153.1:0-16672 GCA_018231225.1 Noctuana stator
AATCGGTTAAGTAGTTTAGGAGTCCATCGCGGACAAACACTGTGACACGTAATTTATATATATTAAGATTAAGATTACTATTTGCAGTGATCTCGGTCGCAATCCCAGCATACTAAGCGTGGAAAATGGTGTCGCTTGCGTCTGTCGCGGAAATGGTTCATTGATACATGTATCTATTGCTTCTTTCCCCGAGAAATTGCTAAAGCACGTTGCAGCTAATACATGGGAAATTGCATTGCAGGTGAAATTTATTTCGTGAGCATATCTAAATACGTTTATACGATTAACGGTTACGATGATTCTATTCAATGTTTATTTCTATTAACTTAGCTCGAGTCAGCATGAACACTATTTCTCTTAGCTAATTCATAAGAAATAAGGTATTCGTCAAAATCCCTTTCGTCATAAACTCCGACTTTGTCTTTACCTACAAATTAATTTTACAAAACTCAGTAAATATGAATAAATCGCAATATGTCATTACATTTATTTAATTTAGAGGACGTAATCGAAATTGCTATAGATTTGCGATGCATTTTGTGTGCTTACAGTTGTGTCGCACTGTAGAAGACCAAACTTTGTGGGCGTGTTTGGCTGTGTTAGCGTGGCAGAACAACCAACTAACTGTCGCTGAAGAGGCGTTTGCTCTGATACATCAGTACCACCAAGTCTATTACATTCAACATCTTAGAGTAAGATTCTCAGTACATTTTATAGATTGATAAAAAAGAAAATTTATACACACCCTAAAAATATAATTTATTAAGTCAGCCAAAGCCATGTTTGTTTTATGAGCAAAAGCCGTGTAATGTACATTAAAATTTTATGGGTCAAGCGTTTTTGAGTTCTAGCGAGACTAACGAACAGACGCAATAGACTATTAAATACTTTCACACGTATTTCCCATTTAAAATTGTTTAATTGTTTCACATTAGAATTTGCCAAGATTAATTTATATGTTAATTCCTAATAAGACATTAGGGATTAACGTATAAAATATAGTTGTTTAATTTTTTTTATTAATTCATTGTAAAATGGTAATTAATCTTTATAATTTATTTTACAGAACGCGATTCCAGAAAAATTGAACTTAGCAAGCCAAGCTAAAACGTAATAATTGTAAATAGTAATTAATGTTATCTATAAAAAAATTAAACTAATTAATTATCTTATTTTCAATATTCCTTATATTTTAATCCATCTAAAACTTTAATTGGATTTGGAGAAAGTAGTAATTTTTTAATATTAAGGAACATTAAAAATTAAAGTAATTGACCTAAAGTTTAAATTATTATTTATATTTAAATGAAATAAATAATTTAATCACTATACATTTTTTGTTATTGGAAGGAAACCAATCCCAAATAGGAGTTACGAAAGCTTTATTGTTTTACTAATAGTATAGGTAAGTAGGTACCTATTTAGACAGTATTCATTGCCAAATCTAGATAAAATTTATCCACTTAAAAAATCTTTGTAGTTTTATAATGTTGGCAGGCAGCAAGTTTGCAGTAAGTAATTGCAATTACTGTGCATAATTTTGTATATTTGGTCATTTTAGTCTTCATGAATTGTAATACGTAACCATTCAATTTTATTTTAATAAAAATTTGTTTACTGTTAATATTAAAATCATATTTATTATTATAAACTGACTTAAGTATACGTGAAAACAGAAACATAGGACCTATCTATACCTAACGTTTATTTTTATACGATGACAACGCTGTCATTGATGTCAAAGCTGTCAAAGTCAAAGTGTCAAGTCCACCAGCAAACTTTTTTTTAGTATTGCCGTCAATCTGTGGATGAGTGAGCGTGTGCATAAGTTGTACGCGTAAAGTTTTTCGCGTCTTCGCAATAGGTAAATGAATAATATCATCGTTAATAACGAGTGTCATCAATAAAACCAGCTGTATTTCATAAAGCAAAATTAGTGTAGAGCAAGTGAATCTTGTGCGCGCGTCTATAGTGCATGTCCTAAATTAAAATCTTAGCCTGTAATTTACGAAAGAAAGTTTTTATTCCAATGTGCGCTTCTAATGGCTTAAAATGCGGTTCCCGTGCTGGTATTTAGTGTTGTTCGCACTCATACTGTCAATTAGTGGCTTAGATAATGAAATAGAAGAGAGTGATCCAGGGGATCATTCCCTGGAGTTGACTCAATCGTTGAATTTGGCTAGGCAAGAACTTATTCAGGATACCTGTCGGCGGTTTCCTATGAAATGGAACCTTGACGATTTACAGCCGAGCCAGTTAGAACATATCCTGGTGAACGATGAGCATAAACTCCTCTACTGTTACGTGCCAAAGGTGAGTTTGTCAAGGTGAACTACTAGTTCCGACTTCTCGGTTAAATGTTGACGTATTATTTTACGCAATAAGGTTTTTTTTACTTAATTAACATATTAAGTAAACTGTTGAATTTAAGACTGCACATTATGTAATGTGCAGTCTTAAATTCAACATAATTATCAAAATAATTATTTTAATTGTTTTTACCTGATTTACTGAATTAATGCTGACCAATATTTGCTTAAAAATTTAACCGGTCATGTTTAATCAATGTTCGACATCGTATTTTTAAATAAATAAAATTTTGTCTTGGATTCTGGGATTTGGCAAACCTTTGAGTTTCTGTAATATAGGTACCTAGTCTTAATGTTAATGTGCCATGAGCGATATTTCAAATTAGCATAGTTGTTAATTTATTAAACACTAAAGTCTTCATTAATTTCTGACACACATTAATTACACATACACTTTTTTGTATGTGTAATTAACACATACAAAACAGTGTACAGAACAACACAGTAATCAGTTCAGAAATGGACATTATTCTTTTGTTTTAAATAAATGTTAATACAACCAAAAAAACTATTTCTACAACTATTTATCTACTAGATAGTTCTCAAGAGACCTGAAAGCTTACTCTACAAGAGTGGTTTGTATATTATTCTTTATATTTTCAATTTTTTACATTTTTTATTGTTATTAGGTGGCCTGTACAAATTGGAAAAGGATACTCATGATCTTATCTGGTAAATGGAATGACACAGATGTCTTAGCCATCCCAGCCAGCCTGGCTCACTCGCCAGGAATGTTCCGGAATCTCAGTACAGTAAGCAAAGAGGACAGAGACTACATGTTGGAGAGTTACCAGAAGATGATCATTGTGAGGAATCCATTTGAGAGACTGCTGTCAGCATTCCGGAATAAGCTAGAGGGTGATGCGCCCAGTGCAAAGTATTTTCAAGTGAGTTGCTTTTTTTTAAGTTTATTATTTATTAATAATATTATTTTAAGTTTATTATTTAATAACAATATTAGTTAGTATGCAAAAGAACATGACAGTGATGTCACTCAGACTGCAGTTCCTTAAGTATTTTCCTAATTTTTTCTTATAAGAAGAAAACACAATAATACAATATTGTGTATTAATTTATTTAGTCTTTATTATACATTTTAAACTGAAGATTACAATGGGCAGACTTAATGGCAGTAGGCATTCTCTACCAGCCAGCCCTGGGTGCTGGAGAAGATGTAGTAGATGCAAATATCTCCTAAAGCCTAGTAAATCTAATTGTTCCACAAATTATTATTATATGTTATGTTATAACAAACATACCTAGTACTTACATATTATAATACATATGAATAGAAAACTTACTTGGAGTCTTTGAAAAAATTTTCTAATATTATTGAAATTTGTTAACAAAATTAGCATTAAACAAACCTGTTAACTAAGTACAGAAAAGAGACTATAAATACACCTCTAGTGATGAATCTTTTCATTAAATTCTTTTATGTCTAATGTCTATGGAACCTTCGCAGCTCATAAATCTCTGTTCCTCAGCATTACTATGGCCTTCCCGTCAATTGAATACATGAATCATGATAAAGTCTATTTGGTGTTGTGACATGTTCAAACATCAGTGATGTATTACGAGGCTTGGGCCTAATATATTCTTAAAAAAAATTTTTCATACAAACTTAGTTACTTATCTATCTTATTAGGTACTTTTATTTTTACGTCCTTGACAATATATAGGTACCTATGCTAAGCAGTAGTGATATTATTTTATTACTTTTAAACTGCATATACTCACTGAGATTAAGATTAAATAGATTTAAGAATATATCGGTTAAACATTTGGCTTACGGCCGGTCCCAATCTAATCTATATCTATACCTACATACATTGTTACTGATTGCTATCTATATTTGAGGGGTCTTCATTTACGCAATAGAACTGAAAGCAATGCATTAGAATTTTAGTCTGTTTGTAGGTATTTACGTTTGTGCGCGCTAATCTTAGAAAAGGCTTAACGGATTTGGGTGCGGTTTTGACTAAAGTATTGTTATAATTCACTTAACATTTATTGTTTCTTTTATTTCAATCTTTTCATAAATAAAAAAGTTAAGTCAATTTAAAGAACCACATTTAATGGAAAAAATGCTATAAAAAAAAAACTGTTCACAATGCGCTATTCCTAGCTAAATATGCTTGTCCAACTCTGACTATCATAAAAAGGTATCTTCCTTAGCGAGACTATAAGAGACTTAATTATATTGCTGACGTCACATTTTTTTGTTAAGTACATCCATTCGTCAACAGACTTATGCCCATAGACTTGAATGTTAGAAGAAGTGTATGTCGTAAATTTGGTTCTCGAATTTTTTCGATAATCCCTACTAACATGCCTTTTTACCTTGATTCAATGTCTTGGTCATATAATGTTGTTAATATAATGGAACCATCTAATAGTTGTCCTTTCCTCAGGGATAATAATTCATTTGATATCTCGTATTTAGTTCTCAACAATTTGCTCATAGTATAAATGCCAAACACTTTGTAACTTATAGTTTAATTTATTAAACTAAATATTACATTGTGAACTTCTGATAGGAATTTGAAACTAAAAGCACGTTACCTACTATTTCAGAACAATATCTTGATAATTAGAAAAAAAACCCTGCATTAAAATAATTTTTTTTTTTCATTTAAAAAGGCAACGAAAACTTCTCAACATTTTCTTTATTAATTTTAATAATACCAGGCTTTAAAATAAGTGTAAAAAATTTGATTCAGTTAGGTACCTACCTAATTACTTTTTTTTTATTTTGAACCGTTCCATGTCCTTTCTATTATCTGTGCTATTACAATTTTAATAATGTACTAATCTTTAATTTAAAAAAAAGTTTAAAAAGTTAAAAAATTTTTTTTTAACTTGAACCATTCCGTTAGTGTGTCCTTTCTATCTCTTATCTGTGCTATTAACATACGATTTTTTTAGGACCGGGTCGGCAAACGGATAATTAAGGCGTTCCGAGAGAACCCATCAAACAAGTCGCTGGAGTTGGGCCACGACGTGACCTTCAGGGAGTTTGCGACGTTCCTCACGAACAAGTCCGACGAGCTCGCCGACGTGGTCAACAACGAGCATTGGCAGCCCATCACCAATCTGTGCCACCCGTGCCTCATCAAATACACATTAGTTGGTAAGTAGGAAATATTCGTTTGTTTTAAGGGTTCCATATTCAAAACGTTGAACGGGACCCTTGTACTAATACTCCGCTTTTTACTAATATTCCGTCTGTCTGTCTGTTCGTCTGTTCGTCTGTCCGTCTGTTAGTCTGTCCGTTTGTCCGTCTGTCACCAGGCGGGCTCATAAACCGTGATAGAAATTTTCACAGATAATGTATTTCTGTGTTGTCGCTATAATAAAAAATACCTGCTAAAAAATTGAATAAAATTAATATTGAGGGGTGCCATGCAACAAACGTGATTTTTAAAGACAATTGTACGGAATACTATGCGTGAGCCCGACTCGCACTTGCTGGTTTTATTTGTTGTTAATTTGGGCATTGAAACATCAAGTCGTTCTCGCAATAATCAGCGAGCGAAACACGACCATTCTTCAAATAGGTAGATATATTTATGTTATCGGAGATGACACGCAGGTCAAGGAATAACCATTTATAAATTGAAGCCTCTGTGGCTCCGCTAGACAGATAACCGCATAAAAGTATTGTGTTTCAATATTTACATTATATAGTAGGTACAGAAAGATTAAGTGCATCTAAGAAAATTAATTAGTTAGTTAAGCTGTGCCCCGCGGTTTCACCCGCGTTAAGAATTGTAACGTTAAGAATTGTAGTTATCATACACAAAAAGAATTTTTCAAATCCGACTTGTAGTTCCAGAGATTAACACGTTCAAACGAACAAACAAGTGTTCTTTAGCTTTATATTCTTAGTATAGATGATAGTATTTTAGAGGTACGCAGTTTTGTATTGAGAACCAATCACTTTAATATAAACAATTTTTCGCACCTACGTACAATTTCCTTTGCCGAATGTTATCTTGACGACCTTGACATTGACGACCCGCGTGGTATAGTGGTTACCAAGCCAGTCAACCTTTCGAAGGGTCCCGGGTTCGATCCCCGGCGGGGCAGAAATTTAAATGATGAATTTAGATTTCTGTTCTCAGTCTGGGTGTTTGTGTATTTGTCTTTGTGTATTCATGGCACCCACGACACGGAATCCTAGTGTGGGGCTGTGAGTGTGAAACGTCA
Source organism: Noctuana stator (assembly GCA_018231225.1). Taxonomy (NCBI): domain Eukaryota; kingdom Metazoa; phylum Arthropoda; class Insecta; order Lepidoptera; family Hesperiidae; genus Noctuana; species Noctuana stator. Next base: position 6,582 of record DWQK01001153.1, read on the forward strand.
TTAAAAAAAAATATATTTTCGTGGTCATACAAATGGTACATTAGTTATCCGGATTCAACTTAATTTAATGCGGATGAACCTTCTAGACTAGACATTGAGTGAGAGGTCAAACATTCCGCCACTAACATTATGTTATATCCGTTATGTAATAAATATAATATAATTGGATTCTAAGATTAACATCTTAGGTGCAAAACGGATAGTTGCCTATATTGTAAAGTTGGTCTTTCACTTTGATTGCGGATTGGTAGATACTGGAGACTATAAATTTTTTTTTATATAAATATTATATACTGGCTGACCAACTTTTGTCAAGCCGTTGCAGAGGAGCTTAGCAACAAACACAGTGACACGATAATTTTATATATACGAGTAGGTATTCGATTTTTAGCTAATAACTAATACAGACGTACATTTTGATAATGAAGTATTTTATTATATAGATTTTATTACGATGTAGTAAAGGATACGTCGAGAACGGTTATTGTATGCAATTATGCAAGGTTTGGTAAATCAAATGACCATGGAATTTAAATTTGAAGCATGTTATTTGAATGTTATTGTTTACGTTCGGATCATTTTTAAATTGTAGCAACAAAGTACCTAATTTAGTAATTAGGGTTTTCAAAGGTATTTCTGTAGTTAAGTCGATAAAAACAGAAATAAGTAAGAGTTTGAATGGAGTATTTGACAAGCAAGTCAAATGAGATGCTTTTATTAAGCTGTCAAAATGCGACTCCTTCATACATTTCGTATGAACAACGCACATTGTGACGTCATAATTTCATGAATCAATTGACAGATTTTTTTATCGATTCAAAGGAAATAAAAATAAGATATTTTTTTTGTTAACTTCTATATAAATAATCTTTTAGAATTAATTGTAAGTAGTGTCAAATGTCCCATTGCTACTCATGAGAACTGAGTTGGTCGCCTCATATCAAGCGTAAACGGCGGTTTGGGAGGCGGCTATGGTAGTACCGGGAAAGTAAACCCGGGAACTGACAAGTTCTACCTCGTAGTTAGGATCCCTAAACTAAGTCGCATAATAAGCTCTTTAGTAATTACGTCATCAATCGTCAACTTGGGGCCTTGTGGAAAATACCAGCTATGTGCAAATCATAGTATACAGACTTGTATGTGGCGAGCTTAATCGATGACGCAAATTGATCTGCTCTTAAACATGTTTTTTATTTATGTTTCAAAAATTTTCCGTTACCAATTATTTTGATGTTAAACCATGCGGATATTTTTTAGCTAATTATTATTTATATTTATATTATACTGTACCTGCCTGGTATAAGGTGTATTTTGGTTATAATGATGTGGATTCTAGAAGATGTAGCAGGGTATGGGTTTACAGTAATAAGAATGGATCTGTGCTATTGCAGATTTTTGAAAAATATTTTTACTTCTCCTACAAAAAATATGTTAACGTTACGAGGAATAATTATTCGAGTATAAACTTATTTTTTTCAGTAAATACTTTATTCCTCTCAGCACAATGACCATTAATTTAAATCCGCAAAACAAAAAAAAACCAAATGGTTCTTCTTTTAAATGTTTAATAATACTATTATTAATGTATACTATTAATAATTAATTTTATTCTAAAAAAGTATTATCATTTTATTTAAATATATCAATAATAATAATAACATAACCACAAACATAATAAAAATAAAATTTAAATAAAAAATATCATCGCAAATTCAGTATTGTTCGAACAATTTTTCCGGCCTTTCAATACTTGCAAGTAAGAAAAGTAACAATAAAATATTGTATACGCATAGAATATATTATAGCAGTTATAAAACATATTATATTTTATGAGCTTCTAGCAAGTAATATGACCACCTCATTGCTAAATAAATCTCCGCGGTCAGAATCAGCCGACAAGTCTAAATTGAAATAACGAATCTATTCTATTCTCATAATTCAGTCAGTCATACGAACTAGGTCGCGAAGATTGTTAAAAATATTATATTAATTTGAAAATTTGTATTAAGGTTTGATTCGTGTAGGTAATCCGCAGTACGGGTTTCCGCAGTAATATTAAAGGCATTAATATGAAAAGATGATTTTTTTTGGCCGCGCATATCTTCAAAATATTTTGTCGAATTGTGACCGTTACTTTTCATTGGCTTATTTATTTCAACTTAGAGAACATCGGAACATCGTCAACTAAATCGTGTAAGATGTTGTGTCAAAGGAAATTCTAGTGCACATGAAATTTCAAACCACTTTTTTTAAGTTTTAAATTGTGTAAATGAAACACATTATCTTTGTTATTATCTTTGATATTATATATTATTATCTTTGATATTATATTTTCCTCCGATATCTACAGTATCCCGCCATACTTCTGGTAGCTTTTTTGTTTTAGTGTTGTAAAAACAATTCTTGTTTAGAAGAAAAAATCTTCCAAGCAAAAATATTGTCATCGCGAATTCCACACGTGCTACTAATGCGCACGAACATTTGGACTGGCTTATTACATTCGTAAGCATCTAATTACACAATTTCTTTACAGGTAAATACGAAACCCTACTGGACGATTCGCTGCTAGCATTACATACGATAAACGCACCTCACATACAATTCCCGCGGCTGTCTCGCACGTCAGGCACTGCCGAGAAATTGCACAAATACTTTTCACAACTCGACTTGCCTTTGATCAGGCGACTGTACAAACTTTACAAATACGATTATAGGGTATTCAATTATGACCTTGGAAATATAGTAGGATTTGATCTGGGTTAAACATGTAAGCAAAGTTTGAAGCTTAGTGAAAATTACATTCCGCTAAGCTTCAAACTTTGTTTTGTATTGTAACTCAGAATTGTAACTCGTCTTCCATAGCGTAATGTGAAATGTTATAAATTCACTCTTCCATAGTTTATTGTGAATTTATTAATAAAAAAAACACAAAGATTTCTTTGAACTAGCGAAATAGTTTGAAGGCTCCATACAATATTTATATTTGTTTTACGCTATTTTTACTGATACTATGTGTATTTATACTCTATATTATGTCTTTAAGCATTTCCTTCCTGTTGTATTCTTTTATTATTTGGTCAATGCTCAATTACTTTTAATAAAAGTCATATTTGCTTCTTTATAAGCACATATTTCTCAAATTTTCTTTGGATAATTAAAATCGTGATCTATCGTTGAGGGTGTAGGCTTCAACGGTAAGCTAAATAAGCCTTAAGTTGTATACAATGTTGAGCTGTAATTAAGTGCCTTCTATAGTGTAATAGTTGTTCTTTAAAGAGAATTTTTTGTATTGTTAGAAAGTTCGAGTAAGATAATAAAATTTAGTTTTATCGGTTTTTGTTCGTGTACAAATAAGTCTTAAAACACAGTTAAATAATTGTGAATTATTAGTAAACAAATTTTATGCCTACTACAGTGTAATATGAACTTCTTAACTGTAATGTGATCTAAATAATAAAATTGTTTAAATGCTTCGTAACGCAAATACTTGTTTTAAGAGTTTTATGTAGGGATTGGTAAATTTTGATTCGATTACGTCCTGCAAATTTTTAACATCGCCCATAAAATGATGTTTTTGTATGAGCTTAAAAATATTATTTTGTATAAATAAGGCTATTAGAAAATAATAGTAGACATCATAAATTTTTTATATTTTTTCCTTTAGATATATTTATATATCCTTCTAGATATATTAGATAGAAACGAATATGCGGACTAAATGTTAAGTGGTCACTGCGACCTAAGGACACCCACGTTCAACCTCAAATGAGTTCTAAGATGGTCGCCTCAATCAACGTATCTCCTGCACAAGACTTGGGTGTATTAAATTAAATAATTCCATTTGTTAATAACTTACAACGATCAACAATCTTTGTTATTTAAAATACCATAACATTTATATTTAATTATATTATAAACAAATATACCATAACATGTATATATGTATATGTAAAATTATGACCGACCTAAACAGACCTTTAAGGGGGTAATGCATTTTTTATGAGCGCATTATGTTTATCTAGTGAATTTAGTTTTAATATTTCAACTTATATATTTATATGTTTCATAATTTTACAATCTTTTTTTTATGGGACTCATATGAATCAATTTCATTGATGTGTATTATTTTTATCAATTAAAAAAATTCGGAAGTAATGTCCAATAAAATCCGAATATACAGGTGTATTTTAAGATAAAATCAGCGATAAAATATATCGTCAGATAAATACAATACCTTGTTGTATACATGTAATGCTATGATAATATTATAAGAAAAAAAATTCTTTAAACCTTAATGAAATGACTGTTATGTGTATCGAATAAATAAAAAATATATATATTTAATTTATATTTTTATTTTTATTTATTTATATTTTTATTTAACAATATTTTATTTTTAATTTCCGTGACATAATTTTAATCGCTAAACATGTACGTAATAGAACTGTTGTGTAGTTTCTTAATGTTGGAAGTACTTAGACGCTTTATCAATAATTTTATAGATTTATGGTATCGAAGTAGAAGTTTATCTTTGAATACGAACACTTTTTATTGCATAGAGTTACGATAAATAAACACAAAGATTTGGAACAGATACTCGTACGCACAAGAAAGAAATGACTATAGACAGTAGTGAATATTTATGTGATTCATATTCAAAAGTCAATAGCTCATTTTTATTATTGAATCTCAATTAAACTTTTAACGTTCTGTAGCCTTATCACGAGTAATAAAGAACTACGTTAAGTAATTGAGTTACGTACCTAATGTCACTTTATCCAGACGATTTTTAGTTCCTCAGCGTTGTCAAAATCCCATACAAAATTTAACTGTAGCTACTCGATGACCGTTTTGTAAAATGTTCGCGATAGGGCTACTGAAGTTAACGTTTTTCAAGGATACTGTGTGAAGAGTTTTAATTGAATCATATTTTTTATACTTTCATAAAGTTTGATAACCTTTTCTTAACAAAATTTGGACATAAATTAATAGAAGTTTGTACTGAATGTAGTAAAGATACGAGTGTGTATGTTAAGCTAATATTTTTTATGCCAAACATTATGTTGATACACATATATCATGTGGCTATATCAACCCGAATTGTACATAACGCGGGTCTTATTAGGACATGTTATCTAAAGCCTATTTTATTAAAATTTTATATATATATATATATATATATATATATATATATGTGTGGGATACAGGTTTAGGTCAATGAAAGAGTCTTCAAGTCTTCAATAATCATTTATTTCTTCACACCGTCCTAACCATTGTTCGTTCCGTCCTCCTTCCTCTTTTTCTCTCTCACTCTCTCTGTTCCATCTTTCAACGTATGTCATACTACCTTTTTAATGCGTCATTCCACCAAACAGTTCCCACAATATTATACTATATATAAAACTATCTGTGCATGCCACTTCATCTGTAAAGAAGCCTAAGTTAATCCTTATTACATTAGCTATCTGCCAGTGAAAGTGCCGTTAAAATAGGTCCAGCCATTCCAGAGATTAGCGGGAAAAACCAGACAGACAGACAAAAATTTTTATATTCTAACACACTAATCTCTGGAACTACAAGTCGGATTTGAAAAATTCTTTTTGTGTAGGATAATTACATTCACGAGGAAGGTTATAGGCTATCAAGCATTACATTAAAAGTCTTAACTCAGGTGAAACCGCGGGGCACAGGTAGTTTACAATATGGCTGAAAAATGGATTACATTAATAAACTGAAAATATTTCAGATACTGTTGTTGCTGAATGTCGTTTGTTCGTTAATCGTAAACAGTGGTGCGGGTACAATAAACGCATGCGTCGTATCACGTACCCGTCCTGCATGTTAATTCTATACTGTACCTAATATTATTATATTTGGCTGGACCAAAGGGTCAGAAAAGATGAAAGGTCCGAAACTGTAATCCTACCTTTATCTGATGTACTGAATGGGGAGGGAACAATTTAATTTTGTAATGTTTTGAATTGAGTCTTTTGTGAGAAATCTACCTATGTACGTAAATTTTAATATATATATTTCTTGTGTGCGTGTGTATGTCACTGAACTCATAAACGACTGGACTGATTTTGATGAAATTTGTTGTGTGTGTTCAATGAGTCTTGAGAATGGTTTAGATTCACAATTTACTCAGTCTTTTTGTATATGATAGCTACATTCATGAGGAAGGTTATCAAGCATTACGTTACTATTCTAAACGCGGGTGGAACCGCGTGGCACAGCTAGTATATTATATTAATATGGTTTTACAACATGGACAATACATCTGATTAAGGTTAATTATTTTTCCTGTATTGTTCATAGTATAGAAGGAAAATTTTACGATTAGGATTAATAAATTTCGATTAAATTACTTTTTGTAATCACTCAACACCTCATTCATTCATATTCATATTAGGTATTTCATTACTTTTTGCTTAGCATCGTAATACCTATCGAATTTTAGTTTCACCTTTGACATTGTTTGTTCAGGCCGTTTAGGTAAATGTTCATGTCTATGGTTCAGGCACATTCTACTTTTTAACTTACTTCAAAAAAGTACGAGGTTCTCAATTATTTGGATGTTTTTTTTTTTATTTGAGAGCTGATGCTTCCCATTTGGTCTAATTCTGACAACGGTATTCATAAGAAAACCATATAAGTCTAAATTTAAGTGTGTGCGCTGTCGGTTTTTTTCGTAACACGCGTTATAATAAAATTATATCTACAATATTTTCTGACATTGTATGATGACACAAAACTTTCCATTCCGTTTTTAAATTTGTAATCAAAATATCAAAGAAGTTGAGGGTAGTTTACTTAGGCGCGGACATCACCCGCCATCTTGCGTCAGTTCTTGAGACGTGTCCGTTCGCCGCGTGACGTCCGCGATAGTTTTGGTGGAAACTAAAAGATTTCCCACCTGTTTTCGATTATTCTGCATATCACCCTTATCGCTCGGGCCCAGCTACGTAATTTTCGACGGTTTGTCTTTATACGTAAGAAGCGAGCGTAGATCGCGACTCTCGGACACCCCTAGTGTATAAGTATTTTAAGTTGTGTTCGTTTTTTAAATATTTATTCGTGATAACGTTTTATTCTTATTTTTATTCGTTAATTTTAATTGTTTTTATTACGGTTTCAATTTTACTTAAGTTTAGATAGACTAGTGATAGTTTTTTTTTAAGTTATTCCGCGTCGCCATTTTGTTTTCGTGCGGTGTTTTCGTTTGGCGCGATGGCTAGCAAGGAGATTCAGGGTGACGTGGCCAAAAGGAGTCGCAGACGGCGTCGTAGGGCTGGTAGTAGGGCTGCGAAACGTCGCGCGCGCAGACTGGCCGCCGCGGTGGTCACTCCCAGCCAGGACTCGTGGCTGTTGGATAAGATATCGTCGCCGGTGAAGTGTGCGGTCCACGCGTTCCTTCTGCGGTACCAGAGCGCGCTGAGGCGGGTCCCGGCGCAGCTGCCGCCGCGGATTCACGCTGGACCACCTTCCAAACGAACCAAGCGGGTTTCATGGCGTGAGTGATATGATATACCTATATCTTGATCCATCCATCCATTCATCAGCCATTGCAGGTCTACTGTTGGACATAGGCCTCCCCTAAGTGGTGCCACTCCGCTCGGTCCTGTGCCCTGTGGATCCAGCGGTATCCCGCTGTCTTCTTCAGGTCATCACGAGCCGGAGGGCGACCTGTGCTCCTTTTGCCGAGACGTGGTCTCCATTCGAGGACTTTCCTTCCCCATCGGTTATCTTGATAGGTACAAGTATTTTCCTATAGGCAAACAAGATATATAAACATTAATTTGAACAAACCATTTCTGCTCTCTATTGAAAATAACATGGATTTATACACGAGATGCTAAATATGGAAAAACTTTATTGTATAAGGTATTGTAATTTGCCCCCAAGGACACTATTGTTTAACAACAAGTCGTTTTTCCTTTGATTGAAACCGTACCAATATGAATTCATACAAGTAATGCACAATATTGACTACAAGGACCGTAAAAATAGAACGGCCGACCCACGCTCACGCTTAAGGTCATGTTTGTTGTCTATTTTTTAAGCGATATTGATAATATTAACATACCGCATTTCCGGTCGTAACGTTTTTTATTTGACATTACATTTGATTAGTAATTATTAAATCATTTATTATTTATGATTAGTAAACATGCAGATAAGTAGGTAGTCACTGTAACAAATTCCGATTCACATGAATAATGTGTAGTAAAATGAATTTTCATTAAAAGTAATTTTTCTTAAATTTTAATATTTATTCTGATATCTAAACCCATCAAATCAAAGATTACGTAAATCGGTCCATTCGTTTTTGAGTTATAAATAGGTAGGTAGGTACATAGTGTGAGTAAAAATCAAATTTTATTTATACAGTTTACAAATTTTATTATAGACTAGCTGTGCCATAAGGTTTCACCCGCGTTAATAATTGTAACGTAATGCTTCATAGCCTTAACCTTCCTCATTAATGTAGCTATCAGATACAAAAAGAATTTTTCAAATCCGACTCGTAGTTGCAGAGATTAGCGCGTTCAAACAAACTCTTTAGCTTTAAATATTAGTATAGATTAGGAAAAATAATACTAATAATAATAACTCTTCTAAGTGTTTTCCCCAATAAAAATTGAAATTGCCGTTCGACCGGCGGCCGTAGTACTAATACTTGTATATGCGAGGGACTCGCTAATTAAAGGGCGCAGTTCGGATTAGGGAATTTAATTTACTGACTTCCTTTCCAATCTTTAATACCTTTGAATCCTTTGATCTTGTGTTGGCGTGTGTGCCGCTGACACCCCATTTTCATCCGCCCATTGGTTGCGTTATAGAAAATCTGTTAGGGACCTCAGGCGTATGGTAGGTATGTAGGTATCGATGGGACCTTTGTTTTGAGTTTTGTTACCAAATAAGGCGCGCTGTGTTGAAACAAGCATTGTCGCTCCGGCTCTGATTGATATTGGTACTTTGTTTGGCGACTCCTTGTGATAGTCTACGCTTATAAAACGTTTTGTTTTTAAATTTTATTTAGGCAAAGAATTTTCTTTTTTTTTTTCTTTTTTATAAATCGTTTACATATATTTTTTTAATCGTAAACTTGCAATTATCGTTTATGTTTTGTTATTTTTCTCTGGGTAGAAATGTTTTTCTACGTATGTGGTTTTATGTGCCAATTCGGTTTAGCCATCCGCCAATAATTGAATATTTTCGAAAATTGGGACGTTATTTTTTTAATATGGAGCTCTCAATATGCGAGTGGCGTAGCGTGATTTTTATATGTGAGTATTTTAGTTCGTTTGAAGGCTTATTTATCTCGCAATGCAGTTTGTTTGATATACTAGCGCTTTTAGAGGATCGTTTCTCTTCAACTATTGTGAATGTGTTCGTCAATTACTTTAATTTGATAAAAATTAAAACTAGGAATAGACACAGTACACAGGAATTTACTTGTATACGTGTGTTCAGTGACATACACAGGCACATAAGAAATATATATATATTAGGATGAAATTGTTATACTAATAATATCGAAAAACACAGACGGTGTCACATTAAAATGGGATCTGAACTGGTTTTAGAAAACATTTAGTAAGTATCAAAAATGTTTATATTTATACGGTTAGTTTGGCAAGTCCTAAAACGAGTTCCGATTGCCCGACTACAGCTTTAGTATTCGTCATAATAATGTACTTATCTATCTATACTTAATATAACAATGTTGTAGAACAGTTCTGTTGTTCGGATTTCACGCAAAAAGTACTGGAGGGATTTTGATGAAACTTTTTTTTTTATATATCCTGCTAATATTATAAACGCGAGAGTTTGTAAGTATGGAAGGATGTTTGTTACTCCTCAACGTAAAAACTAATGAATGGATTTTAATGAAACTTTACAATAATATAGCTTATACATCAGAGTAACCTAGGCTATTTATAAAGATATTGTGTGTATTGCTCGAAATACTAATCCTGCGCAGACGAAGTCGCGGGCACCAGCTAGTAACTAATAATCCTCGGAAACATATCAACCAAAATATTCACTACAAATAACTAATATGGCAGAACGTTTGCTAGGTCAGA
>DWQK01001154.1:0-16670 GCA_018231225.1 Noctuana stator
AGTTTTTTATGATATGTAACAAAAAAACCGAGACGAAACTAAACTATCAACGTCGGTAGGTATAAGTACCGAAAGAATTGTGAGAAACACTAAAGCGACACGATATAAAACAGAGAACCAAAAAAAAACCACAAATATTTTTCCCGCAATCTACATCTTATCATATTTAAAAATATTTAACCTCGGTGTTTGTTTGCTAAGAAATGTTAAGCAGATTTGCCCAGAGGAGCTAATGCGGTGACTCTGGCTTGATAGAATTAAAGCGAAGAAAAAATTGTTTTCAACCACTGAAAAGCAGAATTTGAATCTTCCCCCTTTGTTATAAAGTCGACTTTCCAATGCTAATACTTCGAGTTTCTTTGAAAACGGAATTAATGGCGCATTTTCTAGTTGTTATTTTCCTCTCGTCAAAAGATTTGGACGCAAATTTTCACTGCTTTTAGGGATTATCATGTTTGCAAATTTATTGACGCCGCTGCGAATGATAAACAGTCTCGGGAAATGGTTTCGTTTTTGATATTTTGAATTTTAAATTAGGAATGTGTAGTATTAGCGCTAATATGGGTTAGGGCTTTTAAACTATTATGTCTATAGCCCAGAATACTACGGATTATGGAGTATTGTAAAGGTCCGTGTTTATTTCCCGCCCAACAAAATGTCACTTCATTGTCTTTCTCAGATAAGACACGAGGTGATATTTTCCAAACTTATTCCTAACTTCGTAGCGTAGTTTTTCTACTTCGTAGTTCACTTGATAGAACAAATTGGACCGGAGTATTTCATAGTCGAGTCGAGGTACTCGAGGTCGTTTCACGTCCGTCTGAAAACTTTACCCAATTCAATTAGCAAAAAGTTTTCCTTTTTACTCAAATTTGGCTTATTTGTAATAATATTAGATATGTATATTTTAAGTCTGGAATGGATTTAAGTTTGCATAAAATGGATTAAAGCATTGACCTTGAGCATTTAGCTTCGCCTTTCTCTTGAAATTTACTGAAAAAATAGCATTTATAAAAGTATTACATGAAAACGATTTTACGTAAAAATTAAACAAAATTATTCTGTAATATAATTCAGTATAGTAATAAGTGTACTAAAGCCAATTAAAAGTATTCCGTATTGATATCAAAATAGTATCGAAAGTGTAAAAAATATTAAAATGAACTACAATAATTTCAAAGATGTTTTGAAAATTAACTTCTGACGTTGTTTTTCGCTCTCTATTGAGTTACAGAGAGACAAACTAGCGGGAATTTTTCAAAGCTGTATAGCTCCGGGGTACCGGGCGTCGCGACGCTCTACCTTGCTTGAAACTTCGTTCAATTCAATTAGGTGAAACTTAGCCAGACAAATTCGCCTATTTCGAATTGTTTTCGTGGTCCGAGATAAAAATAGTAGGAAATTCTGAAATAAGAAAAAAGAGCTTCCAGAATTTAAGATATGATAATATATTTTTAATTTTAAGATAATGTATACAATTTTTTTTGTGAGATGACTATTAATATTTTATAGTTTCTGGATTCCTGGAAAAATAAGTTACCTTGATAATAATTTTTAATAATGTAAGTTCTATAAAGAACCTTAAATAAGAACATTATTGGAATGTCAATAAATGAATAAAGTAATTTTAGAAATTAAAAGTACCTTTAAAGATCCATTTGATGTGTTTGTGGTTATACGGTATTTTGTAAAATTACAATCGCGTTTCTATCATTCAATTATTTTCAATATCCCTACATCATATTAACGTTAGGTATATTTAAAAAAAACGACGACCAAAACAACACTTGAAATAAAAACCGCAGGCTTGTAAATTTTAATTGTTAGCAACCGCTTTTATATTGTGAGTCGGTGAACTACAATTCATATCTGGAATATTTGTGAGAACCGCAACCGTTTGAATATCAAAGGCACACCCGTCTCCCACGGGAGCGGCGGTTTCCCGGCGATTAAAGCTTCGAACCGTTTGATGTGTTCACCGTCTCGAGGCTTGGAGTGCTGCACAGATAAAAACTTCAGATCCAAAGCTCTCTAGGGATTTGGTATAGTTAAGTGAAATCAAAATAGAAGCCAAGAAAGATTAAAATTAGTTGGTCTTTATCTGATTGCAAATCTTAATTTTACATTTTTTTTTTCCTTTACTTACAACAGATCTTTATAAATTACACTATTTAAATTGTTTCATCCCTTTTTATTTTATTTGAATTCCTTGTGGAATTTTAGTAACCACTACAATTTTGGACGAGTCCCTCGTTGGGCGCCAAAGCGTGTAAAGTGCACAAATTGACAGCGCCACCTCGCGTCAACCGGGCGAGTGTACGGCGACTACTCCGTGACTTAACTCTACGATGAGGCAAAATGCATGCCTGCGCTATGGGAAACGCAGCGCTACAGAGGCCCAATTTTGACGTTAGTAATATCTTCTCGTTCGCTCCAATATAGGCTTCGATTTCACGCGAGCTTATATCTCGGACAGTTGTGAAGATTTGATATTCAAAAAAAGCTCAAATTACTCGACCAAATTAACTTATCCATAACGTAAATAGTAGTAGCAGAAACATTTTACTATTGTTAACTAGCAAACTCGGCTTCATACCGCCTCTAAATCAATAAATGTTAATAACTTAAAGAGAAAAGTTTTGATGGATGTAGATGTAAGGCTGAATGTGTATTCCTCCCCTCTTCCCCCTCCGTTCATAACATTGAAGTTTCCGAATCATCGAAGAATCGTTTTTGATATAATAATATGAAATATTTTATTGTCGTGGGTACCATCTGGTGTATTATACATATACCTTTCTCTGGTATTGCTGGTAACTGCATTAAAAATCGTTGATTTAAAGATATAAGCGAACAAACAGCGGAGTCGACTTCATTTTATGATATTATGTAAAGAAGATCTTATTTATTGAACTACTGAATGTCATTGGAAAGTCAATTACACTCTATATCTCAATCAAAAGGTCAAATAGTTATCTCTTTTTATCTTTGCTACTATAGCAGTTTAGTTATTATCAGTGAGTTAATTTCCTCATAAATAACATATAAAATAAGCATGTTTGGATAACCCAAAAAGATAACAAAAAGGTTATCTTCGCTTAAACCAGGCTATTAATATTAGTGTTCATCAACTGAAAAATTGTCTTTTCTACGAGTATGAGGACGATTTAGGCTATTATCAACTAAGCTGGCCAAGTAGCCATTGACTTTGCATGCGTTTGCATGCCTTTGAAAAACGTTATAAAGAGCTTGTAGGTAACCTACCTACGAGCCTACTACCATCAGAAATCTATCTAAATTTCTAAATGCATTATTATGATAACTACGTGTTGCCTTCAACCCTTTTTATGTCCCACTGCTGGGTACGGGTCTCTCCCCACTACCGGGGAAGGCCTGGAGCATACTCCACCACGCTGCTCCAGTGCGTATTGGAGGAGAACTACGTGTTAGGTGTATCTTTTCAAATAATAGTACGGCTTTCGTAACACGTAACGTTTATTTTTGAAAGAGCTGTTGTGTGGGTATTGTTAATTTTTTATTGTGTTATGTGTATATATACTATGTAATTGTATGTGCTTTAGCTGTGGAAATAATGCCTTCTTTATTTATTACTATCTTTCGATCTTGATTCGATAGATATCTTTGTAAATGTAAGATGTACTGTAATCTCAAGTCAAATCGAATAACAGAATCAACTGCAAAAAGAGACGGTCAAATTGAGTCTCCTGTACATAGCATTATGTGTTCTGTTGTATACAATCATACATTATCCTTCGAGACGAAAAAAAAATGCCTCTTATTCTTAAGATTGGGCCCACGCATGCGCTTAGACAAGCCCCGCCTTCAGTAGAAAGAGATAAACAGCGATTTCATGATACAAAGGAAATTTGATTTAGAAGATTGATTTTAAATAAAGTTTTGCTATTGAAATAAACGCATTTTGTTGCATTCATTTGCAGGTCTGGCTTCAATTGGAGTTCATGTTGGTTTCTATTGAGATATTCTTAAGCTTTGATTAACAAAATTGGTTTTGTGTTAAATAGTGTTATGTGGCAGTTAAAAGAATTACACTTAATTTTTCTATTAAACGTAGTACTTACCCAGAAAGTGTTATAAGAACTTGGACTTAACAGTCTAAGATATATATTAAAATTAGATTGTGCATGAGATGGATTACCTTAATTAATTGTTTCAGGAAGGTCACGTCATCCTTTATACTATACGAAATAAGCACAGGGTCACTTAGTATCTAGGTGTTATTTAACAAACTAATACTGATGTGTTAGTTCTGATTCTATTTCATACCGTCTATTCACCGTATTTCAGTCAGTCAAGACTTTTCTTACACACTCTGATTTCCTTAATATAAGTAATTAAGTAATAATATAAGTAATTAAAACAATTTTACTGTTATCAGCTTACCGATTTATCGTAAAAGGAGTGACAAGGACGTAAAATGTTAACTTGATATTATTGTACCTACTCTTACGTAAAATCAGATGTAAATATAGGACTTTTGAAATAATTTATTTGTTTTTATTTTTTCTAAATATTAAAACCTTATTTTTTAATTAAAAAAAAACCGGTTAAATAATTACTACATGAGTCATAATTACGTACTGTATGAAGACTTAAAAAATATGTATTGGGAAACAATTATGTAAAAGCCTAATAAAGCAATTTGTGTAACCTTTTTTTTATATTGAAATTTTACACACGATCATACCTAGATATATTTAACTGTAAATTAATATATGGTACATTCTAAAGACCCAGTCAAAATACAGGTTCGAAATTCAAACAACTAATTATTCAACATGTTCTCCATAATTTCCTTATCCTCAGCTGTAATATGCATTTCGGAGCGCTGCGTTGGATCTACTTAATGTTAATTAATTTCTCTATAGAACTTTTCCTAAGCTTTTCTCGGCCTTTCATAAGCTCTTGGATATTAGCTGAGTTTTTTCACTTCCAATCCATCACATACCAAGTAAAGTTGGTGTTTTAATTAAAGATATTCACTGAAAACCCGCCCCTGAAGCCTTAACTCACTGAGACGTGGTTGGCTTATTTTTTTTTCGACATTCTCATTCCCGCCTCTGCGACCCTCCCAAACAAACAGCGTAGTACTTTAAAAACAATTTGCAAGAGAAAGCGATATTGTGATTTATGCGTTGTTCTTTTGGGATCGATTTTGGTTAGAGACTTAGGGCGGTTAGGGCCTTTTGTTGTTGACTGAAAGCTTTCAGTTCATTTCATGAAAACGGAGACAGGCAAGCGAGGAATAGACTCAGTTGACCGCGACACTTCGCGAGAGCGGACGTTTCTCAGGGTGCATCAACCCGCTGGTTAAATCGCGCGGAAAACTTTACGGTATTTTATGTAATTTTTAGAAAGGTGTAGAATGAAAGTTCAGGTTTAAAGTGACGTGCGCGTGCTTCTTTTTGGGGTGAAAAGGCTCTCTTAAGGTACGTAGATTTAAAATTATAAAAACAATTAAAATAATAATTTTAAAAAATTCATAGAAAAAATTTAAAAAAATATACCTGCCTGCTTTCAAAAATATTTAGAGACGTTTGCGGTAAGACTTACTTACGTCGTAAAAAAATTATGGATAGATTTATTAATTGGACAAACTGAACGGTTGGTATATATACTTAAAAAATACTACAAGATATTATAATTGTATTATATATTACTTTTTACCTGTGTACAGTTTCTAGTATTTTGAAGTAAATATTTAAAAGATTACATTTTATAAAAATAAACCTATTTACATATTATCAAATTAGTGGGCTAAATTAAAAACATCTTTAATAAATTAAATGATTTTATTTCAATTTATTAATTTTGACTTACAAAAGTATCACTAATAATTAAAATGCCTAAATAGCTAAAGTGGTTTATGAGCTTTAAAAAAACATAACTGAACAAAAATACAAATTTAACTTAGAAAGTTAAATTACAGTTAAGACACATTTCAACAAAAATTTCGTAACTGGCTTTTCGCACTCAAGTTAAAAAGTGAAGTAGTGACGTAGTTAAGTCCACGTAATTGAGCGAGTTAGCAACTTCAGTAAAGTTCGCGTCGACTTGCCAGTGTTGCCACCAAACCAAGGTAACTTTCACATTCTGATAAAACGGGAAACTTAGGTACCACTGCTGAGTTGATTTTAATACAGAACTAAAGAATTGTAAGTTTTAAAAACTTGGAGGAAAGAATTTACATATTTATAAACAATGCATAAAGATATTTAACATAACTTTATGCATTGTTTATAAATATGTAAATGTAGTAAACTATTTCCTAAGAGATTTCAAATACTTCTTTTATTTTTATTTATTTTTAACAAAACGTTTTTTATTATTTATATTTAAAACATTTAACATTATATGGATAACTAAATAGGTTCATATTTTAATCTTTAACGTACCTAATCGTAGTCTTGGTATATATTTAATTTCCCCGCGGATTTAAAAATATTTAACAAAATATTGAAGTGGAATTTATTATCTTTGTTATGTTAAAATTAAAATTATATAGGTAGGTATTAATTTCTTACAAACATTTTAAGCACGCATATTTTTTAATGTAATTTTAACTGGAATTACAAACTTACGAGTAAATTTTAAATGCAATAGCGTGATTCGGATTTCTCATGCTATCACAGAAGCGGGCTAAGGCTCAATATGCAATAGCATTTTATATGTATATTAACTTCATGTTTTTTCTAACATTAATTACAGAGTAGCTAACTGTAAAGTACTCGAACCTGATGTTAAAATGTCACGACAGTTTATACACAGTCACTTTAAACTTAAAGAAGTATCTGAAATGCGGTCTATAGTTGCCTTCAACCGTTTTTTATGTCCCACTTCTGGGCACGGGTTGCCTTCAACCGTTTTATATGTCCCACTCCAGGCCTTCCCCATAATCGGGGAAGGCCTGGAGTATACTCCACCACGCTGCTCCAATGCGGATTGGTGGAGACACGGGTGGCCAACCCGTATCGGATATTGTCAAACCGCCCAAAGGCCTCCGACCAGGTTTAACGACTGTTATCTATCGATAACAACCGGGACCGACAGCTTAACGTGCCCTCCGAAACATGGAAGCGCGCATGAAATTTGCCACTAGCGGTGACCCATCCGAGTACCGGCCGCGCCCGATGATGCTTAACAATGTGATTGCTTGCGATCCACGCTACCAGCGGGGCTATGCGCGTCTCTAGTTACAGACATAATATATTAGAAAAGACGATTACACATTAGTATGGTAGCTGGTTACAGGTTCAGCCAGCAATCCAATGTATTTTAACTACATAAATTATTGGTCAATAATTATCTTTCAGGTATCTAGATAGATTAAATAATAGGTACTACTCCTAGTAGGTACCATAGTAATCTAAATGCCGCATATGCGACTAACAGCGCTTCTCTTCAAACTAGAAACTTTTGCTTCCACTCATAACTTTGTACCTGAATAAACTATAAATTACCAGTGCAGCTATTAAGTACAAGAGAGCCCGTAGTTTAATCTTGTTACTGTACATTGGGAGTTTATTGAAGCAGCATTTGAATTAGCGAATTAGATATGCAATGGACATAATACATTGAAAATATAACACATAAATCATAATAATATGGTTACACACACAAATAAACATTAACTATATATTTGTATGAGAGATAACCTTGTACCCTTTTTCAAGCATATTGCGCGTTAAAGTTTATATAGAGACGTGTAGACGGCTAATGTTTCTTTATAATTATATACTTACTTAAAAATACCTGCATTTAATAAAATAAACTTTAATAGTTTCTACCCATTGCTAATAGATTCCATTGACAGGCAGGAGCCAGTAGAATATAATTAGAATAGTAACGCGACCAAATTGAGTTATGTAATTATGAGTTCTATATTTTTAACCTAATAGTATAACCTAACCTAACCTATCCATACAATAAGAGTAAGTATTATCGACGTGTATATTTAAAGAAAGTTATCACACGCTTGATTTAAGGCAATTACTTTGCCTCTTTTTTGGAAATTCCCGATTCCCGATACGTCGATGCCAGAACACATCGCCAAATGACTTCGAAAATCTTCAGTCTATTCCGTATTTAAATTTAAATTCGCAGTGAAAAAGCCTCACGAAGATAAAACGTACTTTAGAGTTATAAACTTTTTATATGTTTTCACAATTTTGAATATGGAATTAAACATTCGAAGATTTTTTTTTAAACCGAGAAATTGATACACACACACACCGGATATGGTTAGTCGACCCTTGTTCCTTCATTATGTTCTTTCGTTCACAGTAACGCCTCTAGTGTGTTTTTTTTAATTGTCCGAATCTTTTGCGATTATTTCTTATTCCCGCTTAGATTTAAGTTCAGAACTCATTAACTTTTAGAAATTGCTTCTAACAAAGGATTAGTTTATTGAGAATTTTTGTATCTGAGTCTTGAATTCTAAAATTATTTGAATGACCAACAATCTTTTCCATATTGTACTCGTAAATAATATTTTCGGGTTAGGTGTAACAAACAAATATAGAGATAGAAAAAAGATATAGAATAGGTACTAGCTGTGCCACGCGGTTTCACCCGCGTTAAGAATAGTAACGTAATGCTTGATAGCCTATAACCTTCCTAATTAATGTAGCTATCATATACAAAAAGAATTTTTAAAAGCGGTCCAGTAGTTTCGGAGCCTATTCAATACAAACAAACAAACAATCAAATCTTTTCTCTCTAAAATATTAGTACAGATTATAAAGACTATATTATAAAATTAAACTCTTTCTATAACCATTCTAAAATTAAAATTAAAATTAATAACGCAATTACTTTATTATTTAACACTTTATTTATTAATTAACACTTTAATTAATTCTATGAAGCAATTAATTGCGTCGGTCTTTAGATCAATCAATTGCTTTATATAATTTCAAGAGAGCATTGATACCTACTATTAACGGGAATTCACCAAAATAGAAATGGCATTATTCTAATTTAATATTACTGCAACTGTTAGAAGCTTTCTCGTGCAATTCAATACCGAATGTATGAGAGAACTGTAATTACAGTGAATTCGTACAATATTAGTAGACTGCTAATATACTAAATTGCAACCTAAATTGTATGCACAGATAGTATTTGTAATTTGCGAATTTATTGGTTAAACGGATTTTTTGAAATGTAGCTCCCGAGACATGATACAGAGATTTTCCCAATAAACTGCCCTTAAGAGCGGGTACACAGCTTAAAAGATCTAATTTACGATGAAAGATAGTGAATGAAAGAAAATCATAGTCAAAATTATGTGTGAGGTGAGACAGACATACACAGCGTTAGTAAGTTTTAAATTTACGAGTTTGACACATTGCATAATTGACATTTTTCAGCAACTTGCATCTTCTTGATATTCTGCGTTTTTTGACCTTTAGCTAGTGATCTAAATATTTCTTTAGATCACTAGCTAAAGGTATTAGATATTTCTTCGCCTTTTACTATGAACGTATCTTTCTTTAGTAAAAGATAAGTGATGTGGCGTCAAACCGTGTTCATTTCGTAACTAAATTTACCCATTCAGTAGCAATCTTAGGTTAATCTCCATCATGTAAGGCTAATGACATATCTGTCTCAAAGTCATTACATACAGCCAGCATATCAGATGTGTCGCACCCTCGTCAGCGAATTATTATGTTGTAGGCACTGATTCATCATCACTGACTAGTGGCCGTGATTATGCATAATGTGAGATGGATGGTTGTGTTACATCAATGGACTACGAGTATACATGATAGAAATGAATAGAATACAATATAATATTTAATTGACGACCTGTGTGTAGTGGTTACCATGCCAGTTCGAAGGTTCCGGGTTCGATGTCCGGCGGAACAGAAATGTATGTGTCCATGGCACCCACGACAATCCTAGTTTGGGGCTGTAAGTGTGAAGCGTTATTTATTTATTTTATTTTTAATTTGCAAAAATTGTACTATTCACAATTTGCAATATTGATGGTGTGCAAATGTTTATTACAAAACAAATTTTTGATGAAACGGTGTAAGAATTTAAATGTCACTACATGACTAAAGCTGGAAAAGTTAGACAGCTGATAATTCCTTGAAAAATTCGTATTTTGAATTGGTAGTTGCAAAATCGGTTACATAAACGTAAACTTACAAATTCTGTAGAATACATACTCAAAGTAGTAAAGAAAGTTAGTTAGTGCATTATGTAATTTATATTTTTATAGTTTAAAACTATTTTAAACGATTCCTTTTATCGATGTAGTGCAGGGATAAAACGATTCGGTAATCTTTATTTATCATTAAACGATAAAATTAAATCAAGCACTTTTTTTATAATGAAGGTGAAAAAATCCATTAATCCATGAGCTACTGTGGTGTAAACATCTGCCTTCAGGCTGTATTAAATAAAGTTTGTTCAGAATCAAATAACCGAATTATTTGTATTCTCAACTGTTCAATAAAGTACCGCACACAAGAAAGTGTTAAAGTAAAAAGAAAATTTAATCCTGAGGCCATAACTTTTGTTGAAAAGAACACTCTTAAAAGAAGCTCTTTGGCATGACTGCGTCAAAAAGTTCCTCCTGACTTCACTTGGATGAACGAATCGTTTGGATGTGGCATGTATTCACCTCGCTTTTAAGCCTCTTTAGCTATTAAACAACATCGTAACTTTTATATTATTACGGACTATGGTTACCACGCCAGTCCACCATACGAAGGGTCTCAGGTTCGATCCCCGGCGGGGCAGAAATTTAAATGATGAATTTAGATTTCCGTTCTCGGTCTGGGTGTTTGTGTATTTGTCTTTGTATGTGTCCATGGCACTCATGACACAGGGAATTCTAGTGTGGGGCTGTCAGTGTAAAGCGTTATATATTTATTTACATTATAAAAGTGACACATTATAACTGGTAGAACTATTTGAGTCTGCTCTTCTGGAGTACTAAGATGGTGTCGTTTCTTTAAAGGCATCCACGCCTTTTTTGCCAAAATGTAAGAAAGTATCTTTACAATAGAATAGACTATAGTAACTATAGTAATAGAAGATAGATCTTTATTGGAAACAATCAGATAATACAAGTACAGAAGCATATTAAATCATGAGACTTATGGAACGAAATAGAAAAAAATTATTACTAAAAAACTATAAAACCCAGAACTGACTGTGTCATCAAAAATACTGTTTTAACTTGGAGTGTCGACCGTAATTTCATAATATTTCGATGTTCTATAGTCAAAAGAACATAAGTAAATTAGATGTGCCAAGTGCCAGTGAGCTAGAAACTAAGGAATTTCTCACTTAACTATTATTATAGGTACATGTACTTGGCGCCTACTTCAATCTCAATTCTTTTGGCAACGAAATAATTTGGCAAGAATTGAAGCTACCCTCTTTTGGAATGAAGTTTTCATTAAAAACTTAAGGTCAGGAATTAAAGCGAAGTAGCGCTTGTGAATGTGTAACGTCTATTAAATGATGCAATAATTAAGATTTTTGTATAAAAAGGAGGTAGATTATGAAGGAGTAAGTACTAATTAATGGTAAAGGGAGGAAAAAAACTTTTGATTATGAAAATGTCAAGATTTACTTATTTTTAAGTTGTCCATTGGTTGCACTTACTCCTTAACAACAGGTAGCCTGTATTTTTGTTTGCAACTCAGTTACTATAACAAAAAAGTACACAAAACATTGAAGCAATACTTATTGCAAGAACAAGTAATTTGTCAACCTGTCACGCGAGTTTAGTACAATCAGCGCATCCAAACCTCTTCTAAAGTTCATGTTAGGAGGCGTTTATAAGTTTTTTCATGAAATTGAGTGCGGCGCCTCTCAGTTTAATATAACAACTCATCTATTCACCAAGAACAGTATGCCAAACTTTCATATAAAGTCTTCCTAAATCTTTTTTCCACTTCTCCTTATTAGATTTATATTATGTAAAAAAAGGGGTTTGCTAATTATTATTGTTATTTGACGTGACCCTCAGTCCTTATGAGTAGCAACGCCTTTAAATATGACCTCAGATAGGACTTACTTCCTATTCTTGGTCATACAATCTAGTTCTAATTTTAAAAAAGTGGAGGTTCTACATATATTATGGTGTCGGCTGTATGTATTTTTTCTTCGTACGTCATTTTTTTTATTCATAACGTTACGATTAGGTAAATGTGTTGTTAATAAATCGTGTTAACTCTTTTTCCGAAATTCAAATATTAATCAAAATACTCGTGAATTATGAAAACACAGAAGTTTGAAAAACCGCTGACATAATTTTGTAAATCGAAACCCGAAGTTCCAAACTTGAAACTCGGAACAACTTGAGGGCTGACGCGGATCACCGTTGAATATGCTAATCCCGGATTTGTAACGCTTCTTGAACATTCTGATTGTCCTTAAATAATAATATTATTAATAAATCTTCTATACAAATAGTAAAATGGTAACCGGGTCATTTCTGTAAGTAGAAAAAAAACTTATTTTCTACTTATCTATAAGTACAAAAAAAATCGGTAGCTAAAACGAAAAAATGCAAAAATTGTTACTTTGTTTTTTTATTTCTTAATTTTTCTTTATCTCTCGGTGTGCGTGTGGTACACTTCAGAAAGCCAATTTTGTACTGGCAACTAGCAATAAGAATAAGGATTAGTTACAAAATATCTTTGGTAAAACTATGTTTTTATTCAAACTATTAAAACAAAACTTCGAAAAGCCGCAGCCATAGCTTTGGATATTGAAACCCACAGTTCCTTGTTTAAAATTCGTACAACTACAGATATTATTTAACAGATTAATCATTTACAAACTGTGGTATCGCGTTGTCATTGATCCTCAAAGCTCAAAGTTTCTGCACTGGCTGTAATAAGCACCTAAATTCAAGTGACTGGAAGTCAGATTAGCATATTTTAAAAGCGGTTCGCACCTGCTCCAACTTGCGGCGATTTGGAAGTTTGCAGCGACTCAAGGTGTTAATTTTGCAGAATTATCTCATCGCGGCTCTCTGATTAGGAGTTCTCGAGTGATATTTAATTAAACTGATTAGCGAACTTTGCGGACTGTTTTATTCAATTGGATAATGCTCTTTTATGGAATTCTTGAATACTTGAAAGCGTCCCGGGTTCAAGTCCTAGCAGGGCAGAAGTTTAAATGATATATTTAGATATTATACCCGGTTAGAATGTTTATATCTCTCTTTATGTATGTGTCCATAGAAACCTGTCATTGTTTGGAACCTGTCACGTAGAATCCTAGTGTAGGGCAAAGGTAGTGAAGCGTTATCTTATTGTATACATTTACTAGCTGATGCCTTCGACTTCGTCCGCGTGGATCACATAATTAATCCCACCAAGAAATCACGATGTCCCATACAAACTTTGACCCCGTTTTTCACCACCTAAGGGGTAGAATTTGTGAAAATCCTGTCTCATCGGATGCCTACGTTATACAAAGAACACACCCTCCAAGTTTCAGGTCTCTATGATCAAGGCTTTGCGTTGATCCATCAGTCAGTCATTCAGGATTTATATGTCAGTCAGACATTCAGGAGCATTTTATATGTATAAGAAGATTTACCTTGTTATTCGTAACTCAACACTTAACTGCAGAACAATGTAGGTAACACCGCGTAACCAAAAGCGCTTTGTCCACCCGCTACTGATTAGCTTAACTCTCGCTAGTTATCCTAATGCTATCTTTGTTTAAATGTAATCATTTGTTACTAAATGTGATCTTGACGTCATTAAAATAAAAATAACGCTTCACACTCACAGCCCCACACTAGGATTACTTGTGTCGTGGGCGCCATGGACACACAAAGACAAATACACAAACACCCAGACTGGGAACAAATCTAAATTCATCATTCAAATTTCTGCCCCGCCGGGGATCGAATCCGGGACCCTTCGAATGGTGGACCAGCACGTTAACCACTACACCACAAGGGTCGTCATTGTAGTTTGAATAGAAAGTTTCGGACCATAAAATATAACAATGATAAACCCTTTTTTGGAAAACAAGAAACCGAAAAATGAATATCATGCTATCTCATCAACTCCGTACAGAATGAGTAATTAGTATTAATTAACTAAAATAAAATAGCTTCACGATGATTTTTGCTAAATAAAGACCCTTTGATATTGCACGTTCATTGTAACGCTATTAATATTAATTTATTCTGGAAAACGCTATCTAAATTTGTGTAACCCTATGTTTACGATGCAATT
This sequence comes from Noctuana stator, assembly GCA_018231225.1. Classification (NCBI taxonomy): domain Eukaryota; kingdom Metazoa; phylum Arthropoda; class Insecta; order Lepidoptera; family Hesperiidae; genus Noctuana; species Noctuana stator. The sequence continues at coordinate 14,265 of DWQK01001154.1, forward strand.
TGCACAAATTTAAGACTTAAGACTATGGTTTTCTCATTTGTGCCATTGCTAGAATTGGACCAAATTGAAATGAGACCACAAAGGAAACACCAGCTTTCAAATAAAAAAAGAATCATCCGAATCCGTTCAGCCAGTCGAAAGTTATGAGGTAAAAAAATGAGTAAAAAAATTGGGAACCGCCTCTTTTTTTTGGAGTCGGATAAAAACTCAGGGCAAAAACAATGTACTTACTCTTATAATTTGAAATACGAGTTATACGTATATATCAAATGTAATTGAATCAAACAAAGCAACACGATACTGCTGCACTAATGACCATACGATGCTTTTGATTATACGATGTTTGATACATAATAGTATGTGAGCTGATAACAATTTGCTATAAAAGCAATACTAATGTACGTAGGCCGGTACATAGTAAAGGGACATATCTTTAACTATGTAATATATGTATGTAAGAGATAATTAAGTTAGAAGAAGCGGTATACTGTTTTTTAGCCCCACACTACGATTCCCTGTGTTGTCGATGCCATGGATACATACAAAGACAAGTATACAATCACCCAAACCGAGACAGAAAATCTTAAATTTCATTTAAATTTAAGCCCCGCCAGCAATCGAATGGCGGACCGGCACCATAACCACTGCACAACATGGGTCGACGAAATTATTATTAAATAAATAGTCAAGAGGTTACTACATAAATGCACTTAATGTTTGAGCATCTCTACTCCTATTAAGTTTTTTAAGCACTTATGAGTCTAATCATTTTTTGCTTTAATTTGGCATCTTAATCCAATTTTTGTAGTCAATTAGAACATAATTGATAATAGTTACGTCTTATTAAAAATCATGGTCTGCACGGATGGGTGTAATTTACTTAATATGACTAATTTGATATAAAAAAAAAACTTAGAATAACAACACTGAATCTCGCTCTCAAGTCTCTCAACTCACAGAGAAACACGTGAAAACAATTCTTTGAATAAACAATGTAACAATCTTGTTGCACCACTTACTCCGATGCCGCGACGGTTAATAATAAATGCTGTACATTACTGCCCGGCAATCACACTTCCTGGGAATTTTCCTTGGATTTGCGCACTACCTTTAATGCTCGCATTGCGAAAATACCGCTAAATGGCCTTTTGAGTACGCAATGTACTCCACAATGCCACTGACATGCAAAGATGTCAGAAAAATAGTTATTTTGAACCGACTTTAAGAAAGAAGTAGGATCTCAATTCGACTGTTTTTTTTAATGTTTGTTATCTCATAACTTTCGACTGGGTGAACGGATTGTAACGATTCTTTTTTTATTTGAAAGCTGTTGCTTCCTGTGTAGTCCCATTTCAATTTGGTCCAGTTCTGACCATGGCATCCAAAAGAAAACCATATAAATCTCAAATTCGCAAATTTGCATTAAGTAAGTGCGCGATGATTTTGAAGTGGGTGGTTTTCGTAAAGCGAGTTATAATTATGACGACCCGTGTGGTGTAGTGGTTACCACGCCAGTCCACCATTCGAAGGGTCCCGGGTTCGATCCCCGGCGGGTCAGAAATTTAGATGATGAATTTAGATTTCTGTTTCTGGTCTGGGTGTTTGTGTATTTGTCTTTTTGTGTGTCCATGGCCCCATGGCACAGGGAATCCTAGTGTGGGGCTGTGAGTGTGAAGCGTTATTTATTATTATTATTTATACATAACAAAGTCTAGCCAAGTCAGATAAAAAACAACAAAAAGAACGGTAAGAATTTGAAGCTACTCTTTAATCAGATGAATAAGGAATTTGAACCTTATCCGCAGAAAAATAGAGTTCAAGAATACCTACTAACATACCAACGAAATACAACGCGACACTGCTATAAGAGCAATGACGTAAACTTGGTGTGATAAATGCACGAAAGGTGCAAGAAAAATATTCTTGTCGCTTCGTCACATGTTCTATCTTTTTTGTTTTATAGGTACTGTAGGTGTTCCGATATTTATTTATACTTCCCTGGCTCGAAAATGCCCCTGTGTCAATGACATATTACCTATAGACAGGTCATATGCTAACATCCTTGCATTACAAAATAACACGAATGTTACGCATCAAGTAATACATTTTTCCTTTTTTATCATCATTTAGAAACACACGAAGGCATTATACTCGTATTTACATTTTAAGAACTAAAGTTTCGCAACGACTACGTGTAATCCTGACGCGCACTGGTACGTGACTAACTTAAGGTCGGGTTTACCTTGGTTTTATTTTGCCAAAACATTGCCATTGTTTCCCGCCTTCGCGCTTTTTCTGCAATGACATTGACAGTGACGTGAGCTAATCAACACAGAACCACACGTAACAGAGTATATTATGCTGTGGCACCTACAGCACATACCTACACTACAGGTACTAAGATTT